>OX421974.1:43082583-43222583 GCA_949128135.1 Parasteatoda lunata
TATTGTTAAAATTTTATAAATAAAACATAAGATAACTGTAGCGTTTTTTTAAATGCTAGAAATTAAAATTTCATGTATTTGAATTACGTTATAAAAATAATAAAAAATTCAAGTTTTTGAAAGCATCTATTTATAATAAATATCTTATGCAGAAAATATCAAGGATTTAATAGAAAAGTCTAGCAATTAATCATTACAGAAAAAATAGCATCATTAAATTCTTTTAAGTTTCCAAAAATAAAAAAATAAGACATTTTTGCGCTCATAAAAAAAACTATTATCCTATAACTTATTTGTTATAATTTATTATGAGTGGCATAATAATTATTCACAGCATTAAAAAAGCAGCTTTGATCTAAATAAAAAAAAAAATTCTTTTCTTTTTTTTCAAATAAGATGCTCTGATCATAAGAATATCTTGAAAAAATATATTTTCTCATTCAAAATCACGAGAAAAAAAATTTAATTAAATTTTAATTAAAATTGCAATAACTGAAGAAATTAGATGCGGAAGCTGCGGTTAACAGTTTAATATTTTGATATCACGATTTTAAGATTATTCGTTAAGACTTTTCGTTTTTTTAGAAAAAATTCAAATTTATAACAGTACATAAGGTAAAAGTAATCTATTTGTACCTGATTTCTGAAAGTAATTTTATTAAAATGTATTAAACTCAATTTGGGCTAGAGCAATGGTTGCTTTCCCAAACCTGTTAAAAATTAAATCCTGTTTACTTCGGTATGCTATAGGGAAAACACTACTCGGCTATTAAATGATTTTACAAATTTGGATACACATTATTGGCAATTAAAGATTAGACATTATTGGCAGTTAGAGATAACACATTATTGGCAATTAAAGATAACGCATTATTGACAATTAATGATATTGTTAGGTTTTTCCCTTTCATATGTATTATTATAAAATATCTCCACATTGTACCTCATAGGTTTGTCTCTATTCGACTAATGCAATCTGGAGAATAGAATTTTTATTTAATGTAAAATTCTAGCAATATATTTATTGCAGTAAGGCAATTTTAAATAAAGAAAAAACTATTTATAACTCCATAAACTATTTATAATCGACTACATTAAAAAATTAATTTGAAAACAATAAAAATTTGACATCATATTAAAAAATAGTGAAATGACAAGTGTGTAGAATTGGATTTACAATCTGTATAATGGTGGGAATTCTGGCCTTAAATTATTGACTTTAGTACAAAAGCAAAATGTCCAGATTAGCAAAATGTTGGTGATAGCATGATTTAATTTTAAAACAAGGAATACTGTCCGGCTACCACGAGAACTCTCCAAACACCAGGACGATTTCTTACGATCTGAGCAATACTATGGTTTTGTGAATAAGTCAGTTCGAATAGGGGTGAGGTTTATTAGGTTTGTCTATGGTGTAAGTTAAATTATTCATATTATTTTTTTCAATCTCCCGAATTATTATGATTACATATTTGTTTCCATGGCTCATGCTTTTGTGAGGAGTTCTCGTGGTAGTTAGATCGTAGGTTTATTTATTTTACCCCATACCATGTGCCAAATAGAAAAGGACTAATGTTATAGTTGCGTCCGTCTCTAAAAAAAATCATTTATATTGTCCCCAATTCATTAAAAAAAATTGGAACTTGCTTGGTTCTTCCATGAAGCTCCTCAATTATGATAATAGATACAAAACTAGGTTTCTTTAATTGAACAGATAGTATCACCATTTCCGAGTGTTATCTTTATTTAAAGCTTATTTTTAACTTTATTACATAATTTTGAATAAATATAAAGAAACATAAAAACAATTATACTAATCTGTGTGTTTCTTCAGTTACAGAATAAGCTCCAACAGTTCATTTCATTTTTACACTTCATTCTTTACTTTAATTATTTCTGAAAATAACTTTAAGACGTGTTATTTCATTGCATAGTTACAACTTAGAAGTTATTTCACTACTTCAGAAATAAGAGAAAGGAAACTATTATTTAGCAAAGGGAAATACCTTACCAACACCAGATCTTCAAAATAGAGATGGCGGGTAAAAAACGTTTAGATATTTTTTTACAAATAATTGTTTTACAAGAAGAAAATAGCGCAAAGTAAATAGCTAGTAAAACATCATTACAAGAAAAGGATTGCACAAAGAAATAGCTAGTAAAATTGCCATGTTCATACTTTTATTCCATTATTTAATTGGGTTTATTATATCCATACACCATAAAAAAAAAACTTTAACAAATCTTTTCAAACAATTTTAATGGATTAATGTTGCTTTTTTAAGCAATTCTTCAAAATCATAAATTAGTGATTTGAATATTTGTAAATTAAACATGAGTACCAAATGTAATGACCTTATTAACAAGTGATCGTCATATTTTAGCTATTAAAGCGTAACAAGTTACGGAACATCAGAGCAGGAGAAATGCTTTAAATCAATAATTATGTAAAATAAGCAAATAAAATGATTAAACGAACAGGTACTAAGCTCATAATCAGCAGTAGTCAATTAAGAAAATGTGTGTTTTCTTCGTATGCTATAATCATAAAAAATTAGATTTTAAGAAAAAATCCTTCAAACTATTAATTAAATTTCGCAAACTATCAGAGGCTATTCTGTGAAAGATCCATTTTTTAAATATTTAAAGAAACTCATACACATTTTTTTTTAAATTAAGATAATGCAACACTTTAATTAAATGTAACTCTTTAGCTACATTTTTTGTGCATTGCAAAGATCCAGAGTAGACATTTGGTATTTTATTATTAAATTCAATTTCTCAGGAACTATTTGACCGAATTCAGAGAAATTTTTTTTTTATCATGTAAAATTATGCTCTACATAAAATGATGTAAAAATTTATATACCTTATGATTTAAAAGTTTTTCAAAATTTATTAATTAAAATAATTAAAAAATAATAGATATTTACTAAAAGTTATTTTCTGCATATAATTATCTTCGGATAATAGAATTTTTTTAACTGTGTGTAAAAAAAATTTAATTTGTTTAATTAGTTCCAGAAATATATGGTTAAATACGCTAAAAATAAAATTAACTGTAACGGGTCCATCTTTTGGACCTCGCACTGTATCATACCATATGAAGTTGCATAATCAGACTGTGAATACTTTATTAGAAATATGTAAAAGTAGATTTTTAAGGTGCAAAAGTAGCTTTTAAATTTTCTTTTCGTTATTTTATTTTCAGAAATTTAACAAAGGGTGACAGTATGTAAAAAATTTTACTGTTTTTAACCTATTTTTATGCTAACCTTTGCTTTGTATACTTTCAATTAGGTATAAACAGGCATCAGCATTAGGTATAAACAAGCACATGTCTTCGCAGAGCTAGTAAAGACATATGGTGGTGGAGATAGTGTCGACGTATCCACACTGATACCATTCAACTTACACTGGAAAAATACGAACCGGTTGCAAATACAGCACATTTGATATTATTTATTTTCTAAATCAAAAAAAAAATTTTGGAGTGATATATATATATATATATATATATATATATATATATATATATATATATATATATATATATATATATATATATATATATATATATATATATATACATATACATATATATATACATATATATATATATATATATATATATATATATATATATATATATATATATATATATATATATATATATATATATATATATATATATGAGGTATTTCTCGAGATAGCTCTATTTTAATGCCACCTTCATTTTGCAATATTTGTGTCATTTAAGAAGCAAAATTCAACACCATTTAGAACGTCAGATTAGAGTACTTTTTTGGAAAATACCCATCTGCAATAAAGAATAATAATAATATAATTTAAAATTTAGAAGTCAGTCTTCCCCACCTATACTTACAGATAAATAATAGTATTCATCAGTCAAATTCAATTTAAATAAAGAACAAATCGGTTTTTTAGACAAATTTGCAATTATGTAAATGTATAAATGTGTTTCGATAAATAATGTGTTGATTTAATTATGTGAATTAATGTGTTGATTATAATGTGAATTAATGTGTTGATTAGACAACTGTTTTGATAAATTTACGTGTCTATGATACACGTAAATAATGTGTTAATTAATCAAACTTCAAACACTTATATTAGACGAATGTATTTCTTAGGCAAATGTGATCTTAGATAAAAGCATTGATTATAAAGTATAAACAGAAAAAAAATATTATGCATAAAGTAATAAGAATATTTTATTGCTATTTTTTATCAATATTTTTAAACTCTCTTTCCATTACATTGAAACAATCAAACGCAAGTTATTGATTTGAATATATCTTTCGTTGACCACGTATAACGCCATAATGATATAAAAGAATAAAAATGCGCGAAATAGAAAAGAACCAGAAGTTTTCTCAGGGGTAATATATCATTTTAAGATAAAACATAGTTTTAGTTTCTTTGAAATATTTCGGAAACAGGAAATCTTGAAAAATAAGAAATGTCATAAGCCTCTTATAGTTTTGAATTCTTAGAAACTTTTCAACAAAAAATATTTCAAATTATTTGAGCATTATACTCTTTTAACGAATAGCTAACGAAAAAAATATAAACCATTATTTGCATACCTTTCAATTTCTACTTAAATATTTTCTACTTCTGTTAAAAGTTATTCAATTCAAATTTAATATTTTTATGTGGATTTTATTTACACTTTTGCATAAAACAAGATTCACCATCTAAATAGAACAAATTGAATATATAGTACCATCATGTTTATGAATTAAATTGTTGTTTAAATCGTAATATTTAGATCCAATGCAAAAGTGAATACGAATTTCATTTACTAACTTAACAAACAATTAATATTTTATAAATACTTACTAACTCACTAAATTTTATTTACTAATTGTCCTTGATGAAGCAAAATGCTTTTTCGAAACTAACTAAATAAATCAGAAAATGATTCTGAAATTAAAATCAAATTCTTACTTGAATTCATTTATTTAAAATTCATTTTCACCTATGTTAGACAGCTTTATAAATTTTAGGAAGATTATTCTAAACATTTTATCATTTACATTTAAATTTATCATTTTAAATAAATATGATGAAATTTATTCCAAATGTTAAATCTCTTATTTGATCTGATGTAGATATTTTTATGAAATATGAGGTATATTATTCTTAACATTAAATCGTTTAGTTCGTTTCGTTTTTAAACATATTTATTAAAAACGAGGGGAATTATTCTAAACATTAAATTATTTCTTTTGTTTTTATTTTTTATGGTATTTTTTTATTTTCTTATTCCAAACATTAAAGTATTTTGTTCGATATTTTTATTACACATGACAGAAATTTTTCCAGACATAAAATTATTTAATTTGTTTTGGACAGTTAATAAAATATAAGGAATATTATTCCAAAAAGTAATTAAAACCTTTAATTATTTCATTTGTATTCTGCGTTTTGCATTTTAATTAAATAAGTAGAGGGTATTTCAAATATTAAATCAGTTATTTGATCTATTCTGAATATTTGTATAAAATATACGGAAGATTATTCTCAACACTAAATCATTTAATTTGCATCTATTTTAAACATCTTTATTATATATGAGGAAAACTATTCTAAACATTAAATTATTTCATTTGTATCTATGTTGAATATGTTTATGAAGAATGAGGGATATTTTTGCCAACATTAAATCATTTAATTTGATTTGGAAATTTTATGAAATATAAGGAATAATATTCCGAATGGTAAATCATTCCACTTGTATCGACGTTGAACATTTTTATGCATGAACATTTTTATCATTCTAAACTCTAAATAATTTCATTTATACCTACGTTCTCTAAAAAATTTGAGGGAGATTATTCAAATCATTTGTAAACATTCAAATAATTCAGGGTAAAATTAATAAGATTAATTTTATTTTTATTTGATTTTTCTTAAAATAAATTTCAGAGATTTTATTTTATTAAATATTTAGCAAAGTAATTGATATTAAATGAACGCATTCAGTTTATGACGAATATATTTAAAATATTTTATGCTTTTACAAAAAAAAAGTTTTAAGTATTACACACTGATATAAATCCATTTATATATTATTCTGATTATCTTATCAGCTGATTCATTGTCCTATTACAGATCTATTTCTAGCACATGGAATTTTACGTTTTTATTTTCTTCTCATATTAACAAAATTTATGTATCATTTCCGATATTGTTTTTTAATGAGATTTTTGCCCACCATAGTTAGTTCCAGGGTTTGAATGCCTATGCCAAAAAAAGAGTGTCTTCTCTTATTGCGATTTCTCTAAATAATGTCTTAGTTGGTCATTTTTCTAAGGCTCGGCTGTTTCATGCGATATGTTTTTACCAAAACCTATGCTATTCATATAACAGTCATTCATGACTTTTATGTCAATTTTTGTCATCCTTTAACATCATCCTCTATTCTTATAGTCATAAATGGATGAAAATGAATAACGTTCGTGTATTGTAAAATTTAACAATTATGTAACGTTTGTATACTGTTCTTGATCAAATTATTGTATAAAATACCGGCACGAGGCATCATCCATAAAATTCCTTTTACCCTAAAATACATTTGAACCTCAAAATATGATACCATTTATTATAACATTTATTTAATAAGAGTGATCCAGGTATTTTACGGTCATTATTACTGGAAAAATTATGGTATATCAGATTTTTTAGTTCCGTAACATGTTACAGTAAAAAGTTTCGCCACTCAGGGTGTCTATATTTTTAATGGTAATTTTTAGAGTCTATTATAATTTGTTAAGATTGAAAAAGTAACTCTGACGCTGTCTTATCTGAGTTCATACATATTTGAAAAAATTATGAATTATTTATTGTTTTTAATAGTTTTTAACAAAGAAAAAATTCGACAAATTTTTTAATATATTTTTAGCTATTTATCAATTTTAAAGCCTATATATATAGCTTAGATAAAACGCTACATATAGTTTGAAATTATAAAATTTCAGAACGCAATGCAAGGTATGGCACTTATACTGTGGCTGGCTTTTTTATTTTGCTTGGCGAAGTAACTCCGAAGAACACTAATACAGGCTCTACTCCAATTACAACTCTATAAGAACCAACCTCGATGATATTAGAGTCTGAAAAGTCCTCGCACATTTGAGTGCGTTGGAAGCGTGGTGCGGAGACGGGATGGTTTCACCACCTACTCTCCGATATCAATTTTTGTAAAGTAGTCAGGGGTGTCTTCAAATCATCACTAAAGAAATTAAAGACCAATGAATTAATGTCGCCCACAGACTTTAGTGTAGATTTTGTGCAACGTCAGAAGTTTAATCGAATAGTTAAAACTTATTGTGTGTACCACCTTTCTCATTCAAATGTTTTATAATTAAATGGTTTTTTGAATTGCAGAAACTTAAAAAAAATTTCAAACTGTTTGTTGCATGTACCACCCTATCAAATTCAAATTTTTAATAATTAAATAATTTTTAGAACTGAGTACTTGATGAGTAAGAAGATGACATTAGGCCTATGACGTCAGCTATGACGTCTTATAGTTAAGTAAAATGGCGTATTAAAGTTGAGCTGAGTTTCTCCATATACGTTAGAATGTTAATTAACGTGAAATTAATTGAATACAGCGCCGTATCGAACATCGAATTAGTTGAAATAGAATTCTTTCTCGTTTACGTCTTTTACAAAACTTAGATTTTTTTATTTGTTCATATATTTTATTGTAACTATGATATATATATATATATATATATATATATATATATATATATATATATATATATATATATATATATATATATATATATATATATATATATATATATATATATATATATATATATATATGTAGATGGCAACTTCGATGCATAATTACTTTGCTTATAATCTATATGGTTTCGTGTCTGTCTTTGTATTAAGTAGGAAATATATAGTGGAAGAATTGAAATATTTGTGAAAGAATAATTATGAAAGAACATAGAATGTGTCACGTAAGAGAATTGATACTTGACTGGATTGGTTTACTTGAAAAAGAATGGAATGGACAGGTGCTAACGTAAACAAATACCGCGTTTCAACAACCGAACTGAATCGAGATACCCTCACTACGTTACTTGCGGTATCCCACTGTAGGAACTTAATTCTTGAAACGCAATTTTTTTTTAAAAAATGTTGAATCCAGTTATCAAATCTGATCTTATCCTGATCAAGTTACATTAAATGCTGTTTTATACAACGTACATGTTTTATACAACATACATGCTTTATACAACATACATGTTTTATACAACATGCATCTTGAAATATGCATGTTGTTTTATAAATTATAGAAAATTATAGAAAGCTCGTTAAAATGTTATCGTTATAGCTCGTTATAGTTATAGCTCGTTATAGCTCGTTAAAATTATAGAAAATGCTTGATAAACTCCCCCTTTGACCCATTAAGATTATGGACGTTTTAACTTAAATCATCATCCATAACCTTGATCGTAACATTAAACTGGATATTGCGTGACGCTCTCCCTTTCTTTAAGCAGTATACATACACTAAATCATTCTTTTTTAATATAAAAGTCAACTAACGTGTTAAAGTGTCGACACAGTTTTGTTCTTTTTGGCATGGTGTATCATGTTTGAATTTTTTTTTTTTTAAATTAAGCACATGTTTACTCTTGGGGAACCTTAACGTATTGATCCAGTCTAAGGGCGGAGTTTTTGTTTCTTTGAGTGTTGCTAAGCAACGGAAGAGTAGCTTCTCAGATGGCAACTGGTGGTACTGTAAACTTATGGGCGTGCGCTTCGTGGTTTCGATATTTAATGAAGAATGAAGATCTTCTGAGATTGAAGGACGTGGGACTGGGATATTTTCTGGGCATCTCTTTGAAATCAATAGAAACACATCTGAATATTTCATTAAAGGAACATTTTTTTTCGTTATTAAAACATAAGAGTTCCGAAACAAGTTAAACTTTTGAAGATGAGATTATTAGGAGAGCTCAAAAAAGAGGAAAATTTTGGAAGCTTATTAAAATATAAAGAGTTTTGTTGCAGTTTTAAGGTGACTCAATTTTATAATCTTAAAGGTTTTTGTGATTAAATTTTTTTTTTCAAACATATAATTATACATGTTTTTAAATCTTCATAAACTTAACTCATAGTATCAAGCATTTAAAATAACACCGTGTACAATTTTTGGAAAATTAATGTTTTTTATAATTAAAAAATTAATTTTGAAAAATTTGAATACTATCTATTTTTTGAATATATATTTGAATACTATCTACTTTTGAATATATATTTGAATACTATTTTATGAATACTATTATATTTGAATCTATTTTATTACATATATTTGAATACTATTTTATGACATACGTTTGAATACTAGTTTGTTACATATATTTGAATAATATTTTATGAAAAAAACATGTTTTTAAACTAATTTCTTCATTTCTTTCCTTGAAAGAATGAATTAGAAATATTTTCATAAAATACTTTTATTTTAAATAAAATGCAAAATGTACAAAATTACACGCATAGATACGTTTTGAATAATTCAAAATATAATGTGAAATACAATTACGTATATTTGAATACTATTTTATTAAAAAAAACATGATTTTAAACTAATTTCCTTATTTCTTTAAAGTAATGATTTCAAAATATTTTCATACTTCCATTTAAAGTAAAATGCAAAAAAAAAACTAAATTACTTTCATTATGTTCAACAATTATAAGCAAAGACAGTAAAATTACAATGTTAGTTAGAATAAAATAAAATTTACTAACCCTTAATAGATAACTAATTTTCAATCCTATCTGAATATTAAAATGAAATTTATGCATGGTGAAAACAGTATGAATTTTTCAAGTTGATAAATATCTGTATCTGATAAGTATCTAGCATTAACAATATCTGTAAATGAAATATCAAACTTTGAAAAACTGTTTCTATCTTTTGAAATATATTTTGAAAGAAACATCGCACGAATGAAACAATTCCCAAAATTCAAATAACAACACTCATATTTTCTTACCAAATGATAGTCATTTCAAATTCAATTTTTTCGAGAAACTCAACCCTAATAAAAAATTCAGTCGAAGCTTATATCTGTATATTGGATTTGATGGATTTAATATAATTTTTCTCCTATGCACGTTAAAAAAATTTCAACAGTTTTCAGCTCTCACGTATTCCCTGAAAATTGATATATAAAATTGGGTAGAATCACGTTTTCATCGTGAGATTTCATTTTAATGAAGAAAAAATGCTTTATTGGTCAATTTCTGTCAGTTTTTGGTTATTTTTTGGCATTTATATCTGACATTTAGATGCATTATATTTTCTATCATTTATTAATAACAAAATCACAGAAAATTGGAGACTTTTATTAGTTGTTCTCTGGCATTTCAATATTTTTTTCAAGAAAATGTAGCTTGCATACCGGAGTATCATGAAGAAAAGCTTTAAAAAGCTTATAATGTTCTTTCTTCTTTACCAAGGGGAGAGCATATTTAAAAAGGGGTTTCAAAAACAATACTAAAAACAAAAGTGAAAAACAATTGAAGTTGGAGTAATTCCTTTAAAAGCGATCTCGCATGCCAATAAAGCGTTTTCTTAAAATAGCCGTAAAACTATAAAGCAAATAAACTCAAAAAACAAATAATATAAGTAACTCTTGATTTAATCATCATATTTTCTCCAGCATGCATTCTTCACGATTTCATAAACACTATGTTAATTTATTTATGCAAAATATGCTAATTAAATAGAGAAGACAATAATTTTTATAACAGAATTAGGCAAAAAAATTCAAATTTCTCTGCAATAACATTACCTTTTATTAAATAGCTAGATTCATATTTTTGACTCTTAATCTACACTCCTTAGTAAGGCCCCCATAAGTGCGATAGTTTCATTATCAAGACCCACTCTTACACGAGTTAAAAGTTCTACCAACCAGTCTATCTCGGAACGTGAAATATTAGTAAATATTTCCAATAATTTTAAATAGGTCACGTTCTAGCTACCACTCGTCATTATGTCCGTTTTAGTTTAGACCACAGGGCTCGTTATATCGAACGTCGACTACTTAGGGGATATCTTCAGTCTAGAAAATATCATCCCAATGACTCAAAGTGGTCGAAAATTCTTCGCCATATTTCTGTATTAGGTTACCTAATAACACATTTCTTTGTAAAGATAAACTAAAAAAAATATTTATTAATACTATAGATACTTTTTGTTATTTCGTTTAATTTTAGATTGATGGCTCACGTCTAGATACATTTATTTACAGCATAAGTTAATTGGGTAGAATGTCTCTTTTTATTGGTTTTGCGATTTAAATCATTGCATGGATTAATAAGCATATTAAAAAAAATTTTAACTTTCAATAGCTGTTGAAATAATTAATTAAAAATTATTATTGGGGTCATTTTTTATTTTGTCGACTGCCAAAGAGGAAAAAAATTAAGGCAGCAATAAAAACGCTTGTTATTTAAGAATGATATATTTGGTTATTATGGATAATTGATAGGACAAGTTTCAGTAAAAAATATAAAGCAGAGAATATAACAATAATAAACCACTAGAAAATAAATTTTTGAATAATAGGTTTAAGCATATACTGAGTTTGCGAACAAATGTTAAAATATTATTTCCCTCTTCGTTTTTACGAATATATTACAAATTCTTTTCCACTTTTTCAATTTTTCGAATCGTTTCAGCGTTCTCTCTTCATATTTGCACAGCAATTCAATTGACAGCCACTCAGCTCAGGAAACATAATTTGCATTTCAGGTATTTGCATTTGATTCAGTTTCCAATATTCTCTAAAAATATTGCGTTCAACATTCTTTTAAACAAAAGATGTTTTAAATTTTGAGATTTAAACATTTTTGGAAGAAAAGAAAATTGATCATGCACGGACAAGAACGGCAAAATCACCGAACTGTTTGGTAAAAACATTTCTGATAAAAAAGAAAATGAATTAAAACATTATTCTGTTCATAAAACTAAAATATTCGGTATTTAAACCAATCATAAAGTAACGAATTCCGTTCACATTGTAACGGTTTACCAGAGATTTTTTTATTTTTTTATTATACTTCTTATTACACAACATTTAGTAAAAATACGAAACTAAAAATTAAATTTAACCGAATAAATAATTTTACGCCATGCTTCACGATACCAAATTAACATGTTTTACAAAATTTACCAAATTTTAATTTTTTGACGGAATGAAACATGTACTCAAAATTACGAAGCTTTACAACAATTACCAAATTTTACCACAGATTATAAAATCCTATTTTATTGTTAATTTGACCAAATAAGTGCTTCCGAAAAACTTACCGTGCTTTCCTAAGGAGCCAGAAACACGGTACATTTTACCATATTTTGATAGTTTAGACTAAACTTTTTTTTCTCAGTGTAAACGGTATGTTAAGAACATATTAGGTTTCAAATAAAATTTTCCATTAACAAATATTTTACAACAAAATTTGACATTTAAATACCCAGACAATATTATTTTTAAATACCCGGACAATATAATACACGGACAAAAAAAATACGCGTTATAACCTGCTTTATCCTGAGCAAATTAACCCCAAGTCTAAAATATACTAAAAAAAAAAGAAAAGAAAAAGAAACCTTAAGTTACAGCGAAGCTACGACAACTCATTTACTGAAAACAAAAGGTATCGCATGCATTTTCTTAATTGAAATTGTCTGCAAACTCATATAATTTGCTTCATTCAAAGTTATGACTTTTTATCTGTTTTTCTCAATTCGAAAATTACTAATACATTTATACTATAGAATTTATATTTTTAACGCTTGTCGCTTTCATAAGTTGTTTTTTAATAATTCACTTACAAATTCCTTTTAATGAGCATTTCTTTCAGCTTCGTGCTTTATATTAAATCCTAAAGCAATGTTTTCGTTGTATAGATTTTAGGATAAAAAGTTTAGATTTTAAACCGTCAATTAGATTTTAAATGTCAACGAAAAAATCGACATTTATTTCAAAATCCAAACTTTTCTGCATGTTTCAGATATGAAATATCTGACAATTCCACCTTTAGAAAAATGGATAAATGAAACTACAATATTTATATTAAAAAAATTAATAAACGAAAAGATTTACAAAGCATTTAAATTTTAATAATTAAACAAGTTTGTGCGCATTTATATGTGATCAGTTTAAATTGAACATTTTAGAATTTAAATCAAATTCAATATTTTCCTTTTTGCCAAACCACAATTTATATTTAAAAATTAACGATCGCTAATATGACACTCTTACAATCTAAAACCCTCCTGAATGCTTGTTTTTGAAAAGGTTTTCTTATTTCGTATTCCTGTAAATTTTAATAAATATATTTTGTTTTAATACAGAAATAGCAAACGTATGATGCCATTAATTCACATAATATATTTCACATCACGATTTCTTATTACTGCCTGTTTTACCAGCAGACAAATTTTCGAATCAGTATTCCGCCAAAAAAGATTTATGTTCGCCAACTCTTTTGCCTTACAGATTGCCAATGATGGGTATTCATTATTGATTGCAAACCGGATGAGCTAGAAAAGAGTTTTTAGCATAGAAATGTCATAAATCTTCTTTTATAATGGTGCAAAACTTCCGTTCCATTAGAATTATAAAACAGCTAGGTGAAAATAATGGAACTTTTTCCTTTACAATTTGTTCCTTATTTTGAAGTTTCTATCGTTATGCCATTTTTAGAAATCCCGGCTTTCTTGTATTTAACATAATAAATTAAAGTTTAAAACATTCTACAATGCATGATGTATTAATATTTCAATATTTAAAATTTTGGCTAAGTTCTTAAAAAGCTTTTAATTTTAAACCATTATTACTTATTTGAAAGCAATTTTCTGTTATTAAATAAATTGTATTATATTAAATAATTATTAAAGTATTTAATGAATATAAATTATATTATATTCATTAAATACTTTAATAATTAGTTATATTAAATTAAAATATTTTTTATTAATTTATAATTAAAAAAATCTTTTTTTATTGCAAGTTGAATTACATTTCTATTTCATTCCAACATAATTTTTAAGATTCTTGTTAAAAAAAAATATTATGATATAAATAATTGAATTTAAGAAAATAAAAATTTTGGCTCGAAACAATTCGGCAATTGTCCCGTATCACATGGTTGCGTCCAATCACGTGATTGTGTATGGCGTGTAACGTTACAGCTTTAAAACTTGAGTTCATTATCACACGGAATCAATTTGAGGATCAGATTTAATTCGATAACTGCAATTGAAGCCACGCGTTTGTGACGAACCTGATTGGATGACCTACACGTGACGTCACGTACAAGTATCCAGTTGTTTCTCATTCAAATTTAATTCAGAGAAAATTAATTATAATCAGTGAGAAGAATACATATACAAACATTTACTGTTTGTTCAATTAGTAAGCTTAAGTAAGTATAACTAAGTATAAGAATTGGAAAGTAAGCCCTATGTATTCTAACTTCATGACACAAAATTTTCATTTAACATATTTTTAATACTTTCTTTAATTATTTTGTATTAATATCAAAATGAGTGAAAAATATTATATTTAGACTTTTAATAATGTATGGTTATGAAACACAGCATGAATCACCGGTGTCTTTTTAGAGCATAAAATACCGGCGTCTTAAAGGTAAAATCTTCCAAACACGACTCACTTTAAAACAAAAAATTTTCAAATTTCCAGTTATTTAGATATGATAAAAACAGCTATCCATCATTGAAACTTCTTTTAGTAACTATTAGACTGCTTTTTATAACTAAAATAAAATACTAAAATATATTTTTGCTTTTTATTGAAGCGGCAGAAAGAAATATATATAAAAGGGGCACCAACTGCCTCAAAGGGTTAATTTCGATGAGTCCACTAAAAAGACAAATTATTATATCACATTTATAATTAAAAATCCGCAATTAATTTTCAACAAGTATCAATGCTGGACAATAATTGATATTTTTATTTTTGCTCATGAGGTAAATACAACTGTTATAATATCTTTCTTACAAAGCTGCAACGATATGTGCCAACAATTATAATGTGACAATATACAACATTTACTATGTTTGCAGTCAAATAATCTATATTAAAAAGCTTCTCTCCGTCAAAAAGGGGGATTTTAAATATGCTTTAAAGCATTTTTAGCTTTAATTTCACCCCCCCCCACACACACACACACCATTAAAACTGATTTTGGGTACTTACTCTAGCAGACAGTATCATCCGAAACATGTGAAATACAAAGCTGATACTCAATCAAAATCTGATTATCATTGCGCACAATATGTTAGGTTTGCTGCGGATTTTTTTCCGACTACATTATACTAATACAATTATACAATCAGCACTTTTTGAAAGATAATTTCATAATATACAGTTGACAGTCGTTAAAGTTTGTTAAATAATATGTTTGCTTTTGAATAAATTACGATTATTAATAAAATTATTTTTCCGCATCATCCAGAGATATAAATAATGATCTAAATAAGAAATCGATTTTATTCAGTCTAGACAGTATATAAGTAAAGTTTAAAAACTCTGTAAGAGCAGGCTAAAATACAATATTAAATTACCTACCCAAAATTAGTAAGCAGCAAATTTGCTTTTTTTATTTTTATGAAAGAACCGTAGTTTTAATAATTCTCTACGCTATTTTTCTGATTCTAATTATGTGGAGAACATATTTATAACTTTTCTCTGAAGTTATTGGGTTGTCGAATTATATTTTATCGGTAGAAAGTTTGTTAAAAACGGAAAAACATCGAGAAAGAGAAAATTAAAAATTTAACCAGAAATCGTTGGTGTGGAAGCGTCTTGCCGTCGTTAATTTGAATCCTAAAGCAATAGTTTCGTTTCACTAGAAGATATTAAGTTATTGTAAGGAAAGTAGATCAATTAATAGTAGAGGAAAGGGGGTAGTGTAGACATTTTCTTACAAAATTGTCAAACAACCCAATAAATATAATTTTTTAATTTGTAAAGGATTTTTTTATTAATAATTTGGAAATTTTATTGCATTCCAGTTTATATCTGGACTTAAAAAGTTGTTTAGTTTTCCATAATAAATTTTTAAATAAGATTCTTTTTGTCCACAGTTGCCACAGTACATAGGCTCAGAGTGAACAATCTGCAAAACCTTATTCCAACTCAGAAAAGTATATCTGAAGCCAAAATGAAATTTATTTCATCTAGCTTCATTCTAAGCTTTATTATAGAATGAATACTGAAATACATTAATTAAAATGATAAATTGTAATCGAGCATTTTACTATACTAAAAAAAACTTTCTGAAATAAATGCATTTAAAAAGAATTATTCAATTTGGTTTATTTGATAAATATTTTCATTTTTTTATCAAAAAATTGAAACATCAACTTTAAATGTGCATTGAGTTGCAGTCCAGGTACCTCTACCAGTCACTAGCGATGGAAGTTCAGTAACTATTACTTCTCTTACGATGTGAGAAATGTTGAAATGTTTTGGGTTTTTTTTCTAGAAAAAGGAAAGATTCATGATTAGAAGAACTATAATCAGATCTTTTCTTAAGAATTGAGCATCATAATCACTAAATCTATGAGCTTATTAATTATTTTCTATTATTATAATTTATATGTTTATAATAATTATAATTATTATGATTATTATACTTATAATAATTATTATGATTTTTATATTTATAATAATTATTTTAATTATAATTATTGTATTTATAATAATTATTATAATTATAAATATTACATTTATAATAATTATTACAATTATAAATATTACAATTATAATAATTATTATAATTATATTTTTTTTTATTTATGATAATTATTATAATATTAGAATTATCGCTAATCTGCGTTTATTTACAGTGTGGTGCATAAATGCACTGTTTCTTTTTCGAAGAAAATCTGACTTACACCAAGTCATTAACTTTTATTGAGTCAGTGTTCATAAGAGGTTTTAATTTATTTTTAGTAATCTAGTATCAATTCGATTTAAGAAAAATTAAGGTGATAACTTTTAAATAAAAACATCATTTAAAGCATGTTCACAACAGCCCCACCATCATGTGTTTACACTAGCCACACCAATTGTTTGCTTATGCCTAATGCTGATTAATTAAAATTATGCGGAAGAATTGCAAAAAAAAATAGTTAATATTATAAGCAAAAAAAACAGTGTCATTTAAAATATTTTATCATATTCAGATGAAATTTTGAAAAAGAAATATGTCAAGAAAAGAGTAAAGAAAGAAATTTTAAGTTAGTTAAACACCTTAAAAATATTCTTCTGCAAATTTCAACTAAAGTATTCACAGTTTTATAACGCAACTGCACATAGAAGTGTGCATTATTGTGGCCAATTCACGATATTTCTTTGAGGAGATAGGGTCAATGAGTAAAAAAGTTAATTAGGAAGGTCATTTCTGACCCTTGTACACACTAGCCCCTTCTCCAATACTTCTATTGAAATTCTGAATAATTCAGAAAATAATACCACAAATTCACCTGACTTTGGTCAATTAATTTTTCCTTATTAAAGTGTTTTGAAAGTTTAATATAATAAAGTTATTTTTAATATTTGAGTTATTCTACTCATTATCTTTACATAACTTTGCATTCACTATATTTATATTTGCTAGCTTAATGGGATAACTACAAGTGACGTAATGCGGGTATCTCGATTCTGATTGGTTCTTGAAATGTGGCATTTGTATACGCTAGCAACTGTTCTTTCCCTTTTATTTCGAGTAAACCAAACCCGTCATGTATCAATTATCTAAAGGGACTCATTCAATATTCTTTCACAAAGATTTCAATTCTTCCACTATATATTTCTTACTTAACTTTAAGAGTGACACGAAGCCATGTGGAACAAACTTATTATGCATTGATGTTGCCAGATACACGAATCAAAAATATATCGTGATTATAATAAAATACATAAACAAATAAAAAAATCCCAGTTAAGTAAAAGACGTAAACGAGAAAGAATTATGTTTCAATAAATTTGATGTGCGATACAGATATTTTTTTCTGTCAAACGATCAGCGGTAGATGACGTCATAGGTCACATGTGAGGATATTTGATATTCTTCTTAAGTGTAAGTACCCAATTGTCATTCTATCAACTATAGCATGATTATGAAATATAAATTCGCATGAATTTGTGGATAATATTTTTTTTAAGTAAAATGCTATTTTGTTTAATAAGTGTTCAAAGTTTAGTTTTTCAATTATAAATTACCAACTTTTAATTTATATTTTAAGTCAAAATTGTGAAATTTCATTTACGACTATGAAACTACCAATAAAAAGGAAGAAAGTCTTAAATAAATGCCGCCTTGTTAACTTATCTTTCCATAAGTTAGGCTTAAGCACTTACAGAGCGGGTGAAATTTCTGTCAACATCTATTTGCGAATGACATTTCTCGCACAAAAGGTCGTAAATATGTCTAAATAAATGTCTGGTAAATGTCAAGCTTTCGGAAAACGATATGCTGGAATGATTAGCAAAGCGAATATTTTATATGCTGAAATGGAAGCAAATAAGAAATAAAGCTATATTGTGTAGTAAAAGGATAAAAATATCTCTGCATGCATTACAAGTTTTAAATTCAGCTAACTGAAAACCTAATCTTTGAACCGGGTAAAAAAAAATTAAGTAATTAATGAATCTGGATAATTAACACTATGCAATCACCCACAATTTTTTTTAAAAATATACTGTATTTTTAATTTAAATAGTTTCATTTTTTATTACTTGTTGCCCTTCTCGAGGATTTCATATCGTATCAGCTTTATTTATACAACATTTTATTGATTATCATATTCCTCAAAACGCTAAATTAGAACTCATAACAAAATTCGACTAAATCTCATTATTTTTTGGTGCGTTAAATCTTTCAAAATAAGACAATTTTACATTTTCATTCTTTATCAAATACTAAATATCTAAAACAAAACTTAAGTCTCTTTGGAAACATGCTAATATTGTATTTTTTTGTTTTATGTATTTTACTAAAGCAATTTTCCCTATTCTTCCAGTATAATTTGAACATCAGATACGGAAGGTTGACTAAGAAATTACACTGTACAACTTAAATGTATTTTGATACAAATATGTGTTTCTGCTCTATCTTTGTCAGAAAATAACGAATCTGCAATTTATTTTTGTTTACCCTACACCATTTTACTCAAAATAGACATTTTAGCCTGGCTTTTTGGTGTTCCCATAGGAGCAGAGACATAATACATTTAATGATATTTTGTCAGTTTTGACCATGCTTTTTTTCTCAGTTTACTTCGGAACAAAAATAACGAATAAACAAAGAAATATAGAAGATATTTCCAAATCCAAACTATGCACACATTTATCTACATTACAAGTTTAATATATTTATTTCAATTTAATCAAATATAATTATTAAAAGATCAATTATCATTCTTTTTTAAGAGATATTGTAACTATATACTTATTCATATTTTATTTCTTTATAAAATTAAATTAGCATTAACTATCTAAATAAAAAAAAAGATAATTTATAAATAGTCAAACATGTCTCTAACATTTCAAAATAGCAATTAGATTTTTAATTTACACAAACTTACATGTCTTGCCCTGGTATATTTCTTTGTAATCCGAAAAAAACTTGTTCTATAATCTAATGTAAAGTGTATTTATCATAAGAACCATAACATTTATTTTATGTTTATATTTGTATTATGTATTGTGTAATATATCTTTGCATATATGTGTTATGTATTAGCGGGACGGGAAAGTAATGTCGTTTCGGTGCATTTGATATTTGTTATCAAGATTTTATTTTCAATCAATAATGTATTCACTCTCGTTCGCAACAAACTTTCAATGCCAGATCGAAAATGAATCGAAATGGATCGAAATAAATGAATTGGTTTTTAAGACTAACGAATATTTAATGCATCGATACGACATTACTTTCTGGTCCCCCTAATATTTACAACATTTTGAGGTATAAAAATTTTTTTAACAAAACAAAATATCATACCACAAAAATTCACAATTATATTGAGTGCTAATTAACTATTTCTTTATCCCCCAAAACATTAACTTAAGCTATTTGTTTATTTCAAGAAACACCAAAAAAATTATGCTAGTATGATAGTACATTAGTTCTCAATTTGTTTATCTGTGGGACCCTAATTAATTATTATAAAAGTATTATTATAAAAATATTACTTATAAAAGATTAACCTAGTTAATTTTGAAATAAAATTTTTTTCTTTTTTTTTTCTTTTTAATGGCGGGCACTTGGAACTATTGTCCATTGGCCACAGAAAGTGTCAGAACTGCTAACTCTCTTTTCGTTACCCAGGGGGCGCCTGTGACGAAGCCACGGCGGTGGAGGAGCGTCGCCCACGTCAGACTACCACAACCCGTTTATAGGGCGGGTCACATTCACACGTTCACACACAAAGGAGAAAGGACATAGAACACAGATAGAGAGAAAGAAACATCCATGCCTTGCCCGGGATACGAACCCAGAACCTTCCTTTGAAATAAAATTTAATAAGAGGTATTAAACTTTTTCACCGTTTAATTATTAATAATCTTAGTTTCGTTTTTATGTTAGACAGTTGAATTCGCAGGCCTGGAAGTGATTCTAGTAAAATAAACTGCTTTAAACACTAAAAATGTTAAAGAAAGCATTATGAAGCATATTTCTTCATAAACGAAATAGATTACTTTATTTTTATTGTAAAAGTGGGATGGGAGATATTAATGCAATTTTTATAAATGCTTTTTCATGATTTATTCAAGACATTATTATTAGAAGAATCACATTTTTAGATGAGCATTTCCCATATTTTTCACAAGCATTTTACTTTAAGTAATTTTATAAATGCATCCAGAATATTGAATAAGCAATGGGTTATTGATTGTATCTAAATACAATAACAGATTTCAAAAAAAAATTTAAAAAAACTTTAAAAAAAACTGATTAATTACAAGTCCTATTTCTTGAAACTCTATCATTCCTCGGGAATACCATATCGGAACCACTGCCATGACATATTATGGTTCGAAAATTCAAAATATGCTTCATATTACCTCTATACCTTTATATTTACTGAAAAAAACTCCTTTTTCCTTTCTTATCTTACGTAATTATGATATATTTCCGCTAGAATTATGTATTGTTAGGATATTCTTCAGTTTCCCCTAATTTAGTCAAGGAAGTAAAATTTAATAAACCTTCAGGCAACTTCAATATAAACATGTAACCCAACACTTTAGAAAAGTTTTAATTGCCCATCGATAGATAAATTAACTTAGCAAATTGATTTATTTTCCTCTATATAACCACAGCTTAAAAGTAAAATTATTTAGTATAATGCAGTACCTTATTAATGTAGAACTTCCTCGACGCGTTTTAGCATGTATATCAAGAGTAAGGAACTCAATCGATCGAGAGAAGCACGTATTCGAAAAAGGCAGGTGGTTTACTGATTTATTAAGCAAGTTATGGATTGTAGTTGTCCACATTTCAATGAGAATGGTCTCGTAAAAATAAAGCAGCTTTTCTATCGCTACTATTGAATTGGAAATCCATACCAATATTTCCAACAATTCTCACAATTTAGTTTCTTAAAATGGCGGTTATAAAAGCCATCGCAATAGAACGTGAAGTGATAAATATTCTTTGGGAGTTTATGCTGTTTTATGAGATTTTAGGATAGCTAAATATTATTAACTGTGATATGCACTATTTTATTTTAAAACTGCGGTAATATAACAGGATGCATTCTGCTCATGCAGTTAACAATAAAGTTTACGGTAAAGAGCATTTTCTCTTTCCTTTAGAGACGTTTTTTTATCTTTATCTTTATTTTGACACCGTTTCCAACTAAAGTGGTTTTAAAAAGAAAACATGGATGCAAAAATATACAGTTTTTCACCAATTTTAACTAGCATTGTTAAAAAGTTGAGGAAAAAAACTAACTGGACATTGGAGTTAAGCTTTTCGTTAGCTAATTAGCATTAGAGTTATGTTGTGGTTGAGTTGTGTTTAATCAAATGAACCATGGAATGTGACTCAATTAGTTTTTCTAGTTTTCTCATCTATCGTAAGAGATGGAGAATACCTTACTTTTTGTATTAAGCAGTCTTTTGGTGTTGTCATCTGCGTATGAGTGAGAGTATCGTACTCTAACGGTCCAGGGTTATAAATTGGGGAATGCAGGACACTAGAAACTCTTCATGTGTTGAAGGGAATGGAGTAAATATTGTGGTGTCAATGCTGGGACTCGAACCCCCGCTCCGTCTGTCATGAGATTGACGGATTAGCCCTCTCGGCTATAATATGTACAAAGCTGCAAAGAATTAATAGTGGCTTTATTAGGTGGACCTAGTTGGTGAGATAAAATTCTGGTTCTTTAACCGTATTAGGTAAAAGCAGTTAGTAAAAGGTTTTTCTCACACTCATCAGTTTGAATATCATCTTTTCTATGGTTATTCGACTGTTTTGTTTGAATATGGTAAAATAACATATAAAAAAATTTTTATTAAATCATTTTTCGTGAAATTTCTAATAGTGTAGTGATGAAAGGATGTTTTTAATTTGTTTGTTTGCTACAAAATACATAAAAACACGCATATCCTTTTAAATATCATGCTTTTTGTATGATATTTAAAAGTACTCGTAGTTGACCAGCGAAATAATACATTCGAGATTCTTGAAATTGATCTAAGTTAAACACTTAACCGGTGCTATAATTAATAAAATTTATTTAAAAAAATCCTCCATTACTCATTAACAAACAATCAATTCATTTCAATTTATATATACATTCGCCCACTCCAAAATTCTCGGTATTTTTCACAGTCATTCAAGCATGCAACTATTGTAACTGAATTCATAACAAATTTCTCTGTATTTATCACAGTCGGTCAATACGTATGTAAAGATATAATTGATTTCATAACAAATTTCTCCATATTTTTCACAGTCATTCAATACGTATGCTAAGAAACAACTGATTTCATAACAAACTTCTCCTTATTTTTCACAGTCATTCAACACATATGCAAAGATATAACTGCATTTATAACAAACTTCTCTGTATTTTTCATAGTTTTACAGTCATTCAATACGTATTGAAAGATATAACTGATTTCATAACCAATTTCTCTGTATTTTTCACAGTCATTCCATACATATGGAAAGATTTAACTAATTTCCTAACAAATTTCTCTGTATTTTTCACATTGATTCAATAAGTATGTAAAGATATAACTGAATTCATTAACAAGGCTCGCTCTATTTTTCACTGACTGTTATTCAATGCGTATAAGAAGATATATCAGAATTCATAACAAGCTTTTTTGTATTTTTCACAGACATTCAATACGTATGCAAGGACATATCTGAATTCACAACAAACTTCTCTGTAGTTTTCAGTCATTCAAGCATGCAACTATTGTAACTGAATTCATAAAATATTTCTCTGTATTTCTCACAGTCAGTCAATACGTAAGCAAAAGAAAACTGAATGCATAAGAAACTTATCTGTATTTCTCACAGTCATTCAATATATATACACATATTATAACTGAGCTCATACCAAACTTCTCTGTATTTCTCACAATAATTTAGTACGTATGCAAAGATATATTTGAATTCATATCAAATTTCTCTGTATTTTTCACAGTCATTCAATAAATATGCAAAGATATAACTGAATTCATAACAAATTTCTCTGTATTTTTCACAGCCATTTTATAAGTATATTCAAAGATATAATTGAATTAATTGCAAACCTCGCTGTATCATTTACAATCCTTTAATCCATATGCTAAAATGTAATTCCATATCTTGCATAATATGTCGCTGTGATTTTCCCCATCATTGAATTCGTTCAATAAAGCCAAAAGCATGGTAAATTTTACCATATTCATGAAATTTTTATCATTCTTTTTTTTTTCAATGTAGCAGTTATAAAGACCAAAAATTGAATCGTGTGATTTTGATTTGCAGACCTTAAGTTATTTTGCTTTTATTGTTTTCTTGTCTTAATTAGACGCTTCCCGAAGGAATGCATAAAAAGCGTAAAACTGAATTTAACTTATTTTTGTCAGTATCTCCTTGCATTCTTAATTATCTTAAACTAAATAGAATAGTCGTAAAAAATTGTTTTGACGAAACATATTTGCTTAATTACCTTTAAAGAAATATGATATAGAAATTACATTCAGTAATTTCGGTTTCTTCCAAACCTTGCGACTAATTATCAGAGAAATTGTTTGTTAATTATTTTCAGACAACTTCTTGACAATTTAATAAGCTTAAAATAATCTATTAAATAAACAATAGAACATTTTCATAAAAAGGTTTTTCTTTCATCAGCACCACCTACCTCAACCTTCCCTTTCTTTGTTAATAGACAATAGCGACGTGAGACATTTAATTTCGCATAATTTTTTTTCTATATTCTTTCTTCCACAAAATGTTAAAAAGTACTTAGCTTGTTTGGTTGTTTTTTATCCGGTTAATGCTTTCAAAAAAAAAAGACAGCTTTTCTTTCCTCGATTCTAATTTCACCGAAATGTTTCATTATTTTCACACAAAGAAAAAAGAACTAGTCAATACTTAAGTTTCATTTAAGAGTTATTTAAGCATTAAGTAGAAACGAAGAATTCACTAATCATATAATTGATACTGTAAAATCATTAGTACTTTTGTTTTTAAGTGAATTAATTTCGAATTAAAGTGTCTTTAAAACTCAAATTAAAACCGTTAACCCATTTGTACTTCCGTTTTCTATGTAATTTAATTTTGAATTAAAGTGTATTCGAAATTTAAATTAAAACTATGCACTTTTGTACTTCCGTTTTTCTTTAAAACGGGAAATGAATTGTAATGAAATTATATTGTAACGTCTTTAAAACTAAATTTAAAACTCCGATCACTTTTGTACTTCCGTTTTTTATGAAAATAAATTTCAAATTAAAATGTCTTTAAAACTCAAATTGAAACCGTTAACACTTTTGTACTTCCGTTTTTTTGCGTAGAAATGTCTTTAAAACTTAAGACATTTTTTTTAATTCGGAATTAAATTAAAATTGAAAAAACTTTAATGCTCTTTTTTCTGCAAATGATTAAAATGTATTTAACTTCAAAAGTATTAAATACCTTATAGCAAATACCATGCAGTACAAATTAATTCGTACAAGCAAGTTAATTTTTTGACATTCTCACTAGACTTAAGCATTCTCAACATTTTCTCGCCAATTGTCACTGAGATTTTTCTCGCCAATTGTCACTGAAATCTTAGTTCTCGTTGAAAGTATAATAAATTCAACGAGAGAGTATAAAAAAAAACGTCTCAGGAGAACGGCAAGCGTTCACATGCAAGCGTTCGAAGAAACATTTCAACACGACTTGACATTTTCTTCACATTAATTCAATCTATATGCATACATATACACATCACCATTCCTTTCAAAGTTCATTGAATCTTTCACATTCAAATGAATTTGCTCTTATATTTTTTGAAAACTGTTTTTGAGTGAATATACTTTGAAAATAATAAAATTATTTCTTATTACTCAGTAGTGTATATCAACGAAAATATTCTATCGAACGTATATATTTTCCAATTTTTTTATTGCACGTAACAAAAATGCAACTTTATTTAAATGCAATTCATTTACTACATTTATTTTTTTATTTTATTTTATTTTAAGTCATCGAAGAGCTTAATTCACGGAGAGAAAAAATCTGGTAAAATTACGATACTGTAAAGATATTTCTGGTAAATATACGGTATTTAAACACATATGGTAATGGATTATCGGAAATTCTGGTTAACAAACTATTTTTCTTTTTACCGCGTATTTAGTTAAAAATACAAAACTGAAGTATAAGGTATCAGGATAAAAGTTCTACAATGATTCTTTCAAATGCAATGGTTTTCAAAATCTCAAAAACTGCAGGAATTGCACAAAAACTGGAATAATTTTATAACAAATTAACATTTTAAAAATTTGGTTCATTATGCAAACCAGAGGGTATGGAGCTACCTTCATGTCAAATTTCTCTTTCGCACTCAACTTTCGGAAAATATCTGGTGCGTGCAAATATTTTCTGTTAGGTTTTGTTACGAAAATTTCTGCCAGTTTGTTTTTTTCCGTTGCATACGGATAATCTCTGGAAAATGTGAGGCCAGAAATTTTCCGTAATATAACAGAACTTTTTTACAATGTAATTCTGAAAATTATCACCGGTAAAAATCAAAAACTGAATTTTGAGAATCTAATTTTTACACTGAAAAAAAAATCCGGATCAAATTACGGTATAAAATACTGGCAAGTTTTCTGCATCACCCGTAAAATCCACTTCACCGTAAAATCCATTTTTACTGTAAAATATTATGCCGCGAATACTACCAGTCATACTTATTCAATTACATTGATTCAGTGATGCTACGGTAATTTATTCTCTAACTATTACAGTAATAATTTTAAGTATATCAATTTGTTTTGTTCTGGAACATCTTACGAAGAAAATAGATTTTACGGGAAAAAGTACCGTTATCTAGAGTGCCAGTACATTTTACCGTAAATTCATCTAATTTTTTATAATGTAGATTTTCTTGCATTAACTGCCTGTTTGTTTTAAAGAATTGTATTTATTTTATTTTTATCAAAGACATCTTACACTGATGCGTACTTACTTAGTTTTTTTTTAAGCATTATCCATGTATAAAAACGTATAATTGAATTTCGTTTATTTTATTTTTGTCCATAGCTCCTTTCCGTTTTTATGAATCTAATACTAAATGAAATATTAATGGAAAATTATTTAGGCGAAACGTATTTGCTTAATTACTATGAAAATAAATCATCTAGAAATAATATTCCATTATTCAGATGTCTTATTAAACTCTAGTTATCATAGAAATTTCTTATAAATTAATCCCAAACAACTTTTTGACAATTTTATAAATTTATTATAAGCTATGAAATAAATCCTTCAACATTTTCGTAGAAATATTTTTCTATAAACCACACCTACCTCAACCTTCCTATTTTTGTTTACACACAATGACAACGTACTACATTTAATTTCTCATCGGATTTTTTTTTTCTTTATTCTTTACTCCACAAACTACAGAAAATTAGTTTGCTTGTTTTGTTTCTCATCCAGTTAGTATTTTAAAAAAAGACAGTTTTTCTTCTCTTGAATCTAATTTCACCGCAATGCAGGGAGAAAATGCTTCATCATTTTCGCTTAAAGTAAGAAAAAAGAAAAAGAAAGAAGAAAAAAACTTGTCTATACTTCCGTTTCATTTAAGAGTTATTTAAGCATTAAGTAAAAACAAAGATTTACTAATGTTTCGTAATAAAAGTAAAACTTTAATACATCTGTTTCTATATGAACTAGTGTATTAGTTATCAAAGCGCAAACCATTTAATATTAAATACTATTCTGTGCAAACTAATTAGACAAGTGAATTTCTCTTTAGATTTTTTTAGACATACGCAGACTAATTAGATTTCAATTTTTTATACAGACTTCTAGATCTAGATGTCGTAGTTCTAGATTGTCTTAGAACTACGAAGTATGAAACAAAATTTGTTAATTCTTACTTGGCGAATTGTATTCTACAGTGCACCAAAAAAAGGACCACCTTGAATTACTTTTGATCTAATGATCGGATATTCACGTTCGAGGACTAAATCTGAAAGGCTAGAGGGGTGTTCTAAGTTTTTAAGTTTTACAGAAACGACGAGTTTCCTCTTAGGCATACAATTTAATATTATAACAGTTTTTTAAAACTTTCAAATGTCAGATTGAGGGGCCGTTGGACATCCAAAAAAAACCAGTCCAGTCCAAACACTAAAAAGTTCAAATTTCCAGTAAATGTATAGTTGCAAACGGACACTTATAATTAGAATAACAGAATTAGCATGCCAGGAAACATAAAATTTTTTGATTTATCAATAGATTATATAGTCGAACTAAATCCGACCCCTCATTATTAATATTAAATTTTAAATTATCTTACCACAGCTTAATTAACAAAAGACCGTTAGAATTTAATATAACCCTGTAACTGAAACATTTTTGTGGTTGGAGAAATAAAGTAGCTTAAAGAAAAATAAAGTTAAAAATAGATTTTGATATTAGATTTAGTCAGGAGACCGAATTAATGAGTTATAAATTTGTATTGAATTAAAAAGTTAGCCGTTACATTGGTTGTTACGAGAAGAATAAAGGTATTTATATTCGATTTTTTAGTCTATGTGATAAAAATTAAATGTGATAATTTGATAAAAATTAAAAAAATTATTTAATTTAATTAAAACAGGATTAAGTATTATGAAAAAAAATTATTTATGGAAGTAAAGAAATTTTAAAAGCTAGGAAATATGTAAAGCATATAATGGCATCATAGATTAATATGCAGTTTTAATCCTGATGGTGTGCTCTAACTCTTCTAGAAGTTTGCCGCCACCCCCTGTTATGTTTAACCATTTTAAACTTATGCATTTCGCCAACAAATAGACTAAAAATGTCATTCAAAAAAAACTCTAGTTTTAGGAGCAAAACTAATTTGAGATTTGAAATCCACAGACCCGATTTAGGAAAGATCAAGTATTTGCATAAATGTGACAGAACATATGTTCCCCTGTGTTACCAATGTAGGAAAATGCAATCTAAAATTTCAATAATTATCTATATGTTATAAATAATGGTGTCATCACACAAAAACACTTAATCTATAAATTCAGGAAAAATTTCCGCAAATAAATAATTCTTCAACAGAAATTTGCTATAAAGTTTCTAATAGAATTTCGCCATAAAAATCCGGATCACTGCTGAAAATATTGCGTGACGTAATATAATTGTCATACTGTGATCCTGCCTCTCGATGGTTAAAATCCTTTATATAATAGTCAATTTCCAACTTCGATGAACTTAAAATGACTTATGCACTTAGCTTTTTATCAAAATGTTAAAAAGTATTTTTAACAATATAATTTTTACTCGAAATTTAAAATTAAATATTTTGGCGATAATCAACTACAAAAACAGAACAAAATAGTAAGGAAACTAATTGGGTAAGTATTTCACGTGCTGAAAATACACACTAAGGTAAGATTCACTCGACTTTTAAGGTACGATTCACACGAAGTACTTCACACCGACTTTTAAAAGTTTTCAGAATGTTAATGCGTACAATTTAAATTTTATTTTTGCTAAAATAATGCCTTAATCAAATTACATTTATTGTATTTTATTAATATGAGATATATATGTACAGTAAAGAACTTTTATACGTTTCTAATTTATGCGTCTTTTTTATCATCCCCAGTCCATTCTTAACATATTAACTGTTAAATTAGTTCGTTTAGGAAAATGCCGGAATAAAATACCAGTTATGGTGGTACCCTCTTTTTTCTCGTCTTTTTTTTCTCCTTTCTGTTTACGTTCATAAATACATAAATATCAGGCCTAGATTTGGGAAACTTTAGGTGTAACTCCAAATAAAACACACTACATTGACATAAAGAGGTGACTGGGTGGCGCAGTTGGTTTGTCGTCGGCCTTCTGAGCCCAAATCTGCGGGTTCGATCCCCGACCCAGACACCGGATTTTCGTAAAAGATCCCTGGAGCGCCTTATTGGCTCTTGGCATTTCCGGCAAAACTAAATTCCTAGTGAACTTTAGCATCCAAATAGAGTCTCGGTGCTGCCATCTAGTGTGGCAGAAACTAGACTTCCAAATTGACATGGCCAACGGTATCTCACCCATTGTGGTGGTCCTGAAAGAGTGGATACCACTTCTTGAAAACGCACTAGGTCTGCTCATCGGGAACACTAATTGTGCAGCTCATTGGAAATAAAAAACATTGACATAAAGCGCCTGTGCTGCAACATTCACTTTAACCCTTGAGCTTACCTTATATAACGAACAAGAAATAAGTAATTAAAGAGCATGGGATAAACTTTTTTTTAATACTAAAAAAATCTTAATCTAGCAAACATCACTTATGTTATCTTTTAAATATTTTGAAAAACGGAATCACTTCAATTCAATTTATAGCAATGGCTAATGCTAAACCAATAAAATAAAAAAAAACCTTATTCAACTGTCTCTAACGACCTGATTGAAATTTTTGAATGCTGTTTAGAATCGGGGCTGAATTTTTCCCCATTCGCCTGTTGTCCAAATTTCAGGACCCTAGAACAAATTGTTCTAGTGTTTTAAGAGGAATACAAACAAACGTCCCATTCGGTTCCCTTACATGGCAAAATTTTCGTAAACACATTCCTAATATTTACTCTTTCAAAGAAAGAAACTCATTCCTACAGCAAGTGGAGAGAAAAATAAATATATTTCTTGATAACTTCGACTAATGGCTAATGGCTTTACTTCTTAAATTTTGATGTTTATATTGTAGAAATCTCCCCGCTCTAACCCTCATAACAGTGCTCACGTCGTAAGTTGGGAAAGTATCAGAAAAACAGGTTGATTCCTTACGATTATACTTCTAGGCAGCTTGAAATTCCATCAGTTCTTTAAACGATCAAGTTCAAAGAAAACTTTTAAAAATATATATATAAATGTTGATTTGAGAATCTCTTACATTAAGATTTAATAAGATTGTAAGTTGATTTTAGAATCTCTTATGTTACTTTCTTAAACTAGTGAAAAAAGAAATGAAACTGAAAAACTCTTGTTTTAATGTAAATAAAAGAAAAGAACATAAAGGATATATTTTCTAAAATTATTATTTTATATATAACTTTAGAGCTTAACAGATTTGCTTATACGGTATATCTTAAAAGTTTAAATCCTTTTTTACTATAATTTTAGGGTGAAAAAGTTTTTAGTTTTATCTTCAAATAAAAATCTAAGTATCACCATATTTACTAAATATTTTTGTATCTGATTCAAGTTGAATTAAATTATTCAGCAAATATTCCGTGTTATTTAAAATCGATGTCTACACTATCTAATATTTTTATCTCTTTCAGTACCTTACGTTAGAAAGAGTGAAAACATTACTGATTCTAGTCATAACAACCATCGAAAAAAAAATCGTCTAAATGATTATTTGTTTGTTTTATAGAAAAAATAATTAAGCTTGAAATACTATTATTATTTATATATTTCTATATTTCTAGTTTTATCCAGCAATTAAGAACCTTTTGTAAGATCAATAGGATTCTTCTGTAAGCCAGTCAACCCAAATAATATATTTAATATAAAATATAAACGCTAAAGTAGGATAAATAAGATAATTCACAGGGCTTCAGAATATATACGTTCAGAGCTTTTATATCTCTGACATAAAGAAGGCAACATTTCTGAGAATTTTTTTTTTATAATTTCTTGCAATATGGAAATCATTTGAAACGCTTTTATATTAAACGTTGAGCGTCAGTTTGTTTAAAAACACCCATAAATTTGCTGCTAGTTAATTTGCGTAAACAATATTTATATTAATATGCTTAATTTCATTTTGAATATTTTATATTGTAATTCTAGATTTAAGTACAGTCTAAAACTGCATTCAAAAATTAGTTGATGCAAATTGCGCAAGATAGGAAAATGAAAGATCTGTATAGCGGATGGTTTATTAATAGGATAACGCATATTAATGCAACAGAAAATCTTAAGATGCAATCACAAGTATTACAATCATAAGTATTACAAATGTTAGTATAAAATATGCTAATTATTTTGAGCAAACGATAATACGAGCTCTCTATAAACAAACATGCACTTTGTTTTCTTTTGAGATTGAATTCTTCATCCTTAAAAAATGAGATAGGAGAATGACAATCTGAAAAATATGATTTCAATAGTAACATATTTTCATAAAAGTAACATAATAAAAATATTCTCGTAACGCTGCGTACCACTAATAAAAAAATGAATGTATTTTCAAAATTGCACAAAAGTTAAAAATCACAACTGGCTGCTGACACCAATAATTATTAACTGTTAACTGTGTAAAAAATAGCCAATAGAAAAATACGTGATCGTAAATTTTCATGGCTAGCTTTATTTTTAAACAAAATTTTTTAAAATTTTCGTTTGTTGCAAGATATTTCGCATAAGAACGCGTACCCCCGCTAAACTGTTCTCGTACCCCTAGGGGCACGCGTACCACACTTTGGGAAACACTGGTTTAGTTAAACAAGCGATCGAAAGTTTGGGACACTTAATGTAAATTTCACTCTTTTGCTCACTTTAAAATTAATAAAACAAATAAAGCACTTTTCAACACAACAAGAAAATTTTTTAATTTAGTATTTTCCCATTTACGAGAATAATTTTTATACAATTCTTTTTTTTTTTTTAATTGAATTTAACAATAGTCGAAACATTTTTCAACCATTGGTAACAAAACTGAGTAATTTTATGTGACAAAAACGAAATCAGTCATATAGGTTTTGAAAATAAAAAGTTTGAATAGGATTTTTTTGGAAATCTTAATTGTTTGACTGATTTTAATAATTTAAAAAAAAAATACTCAAACATAGTTTAAAATGGAGCAAAATTTCAGTACTTTTAAAATTCAAAGCATTTTTTACTATTATTAAATTAAATAACAAATCAATACCTCTAGGGATACTGGAGTGGAGATCGATCGTTCTCTGATTCAGGTCAAAATTACAATCTGTGGATGAATGAATGGATGTATGAATGGGTCCGCCCTATAAACGGGTGTGACGTATGGTGTGGCAGAAGTCGAATTCTTGGCCATAGATGGCGCCACTGGAAAACAAGAACAATCGCACCCCCTATGCCTAAACAGGCGTACGTCAACAACATTAAATTAAATAATAAAAGTGTTAAATGGAGCTCAAAAATAATACTTTGCATAAAATTATCTTTGGATGAACGAATCATACAATCAAGGGAAGAAACGTTTTGTTTATGTTCCAAAGATATTTTTAAATGCGCAAACACTGATGTTAAAATTCACTGGTTCAAAATTTTTTCTGCTCTCCTGACATGACTATTGTTTATTTGCGGACTACTAGTAGCTTATTCGATAGCTTATTTATAGACAACTGTTACCCCCTCCCAATATTTTTAGGATCAAGTAAATATCATCTTCATAAATCAATTTAAGAACATTGAAAAAAATTATTAAAAAATCTTACATTTAAGAATAGTACAATGAAATAAAAAAAAAACATAAATGCAAAACAAGAGTTCCTGAGAAGTCCTGTATTGTACTTATACCATTAAATCTTTTCATTATACTATTAATTTTCAATTTCAGTCCAAACACAAATTCAAATACTTATTACAAAATTATAATACGGGAGGTAGGAAAAACACAAAACAATTATTACTCCAATTCAAACTGGAACAGCGTACAAGGCACCTAAAACCAAATTTGTATTTATAAACTAGTAAGACAGTCTGTCCCCTGATGAAGTGCTGTTCTGTAAACACACAATTAACATTTTATTTTTATATTTTAGGTATTAAATTAATTTTAAGTAATTTTATATTGTTACTAGTTTTCAATTTCAGTTTAATATTATAAATTTCATTAATAAATTTCAAATGATTTTAAGGTTAGATTATGACTTATTGACGTAAGGTTAGATTATGGTTTCTTGACGTAAGATTAGATTATGGCTTATTGACGTAAGGTTAGATTATGGCTTCTTGGCGTAAGATTAGATTACGGCTTATTAATGTAAGATTAGATTATGGCTTATTGACGTAAGGTTAGATTATGGCTTCTTGACGTAAGGTTAGATTATGGCTTATTGACGTAAGGTTAGATTACGGCTTATTGACTTAAGGTTAGATTATGGCTTATTTCGAAACCATTTGAGATTGCTTCCAAGTACATGAAAAATTTATCTGCAGCTCTAAAATTACTTAAGAGTCCACTTTTTAATTTTACGCACTGTACATTAAGTACATATTTGGAGATAATACCGAGATGAAACAAATGATGCACTTCATTTCAAAAATTAACTAGAGAAAAAAAATTGACGAGCTATTTTTTTTTTCTTGTTTGTAACTAAGGGTAAAAATTTCAGATTTTGAAATTGCGAATTTTTATTTAATTACATTTCATCAAAATAGTGCGTATTTTGCTACGTATCGTTTTCAAAGAATATTGCGTGTACACTAGTACACCAAAAAAATACATTTTTAAAAAAAAGTGAGAATTTAAATAAAGACCAAATTTTAATTTTTTTTTACTTCTCTTTGTTGGTTTTATATGTAAGCATTTTATTCTCAATGTTTTTTCTCTGTATGATTTTGATTTAAGTTATTTTCGTTTTAAATTGTGTTCCTTTGGATACTCAATTTTATCTTAAAGAACTGTATTATATTCCTATTTTGTTTTCCCTCATGAGGCGTCGAAGCACAGTCAGTTTTTGGTTCAGCCAATGACTCCAAAAAGACTCCAGCATGTTAGCACGGCAATGTGTCCCCTGATTTAGTACTGTTTGTGCTAACATGCGTACCTTTAAAACTTGTTTGGTTTTTATTTAAATTCTCGCATTTTTTATTTAAATCGTTTATTTACGATAATTTTATTTTTAGTTGCTTATAGTGCGTATCCATTTTTACTTATTTTACTTAAATTCTGGTCTTCATTTTTGCTTGAATTCAATTTTCATACGTATATAGCAAAAAATACTATTAATATGTACATTTTGCAAAAATGTAGGAGAGATCAAAATTGTAGTGCTGCCATCTACTTCAACTAATGGATCTTAATTCAATTATAATTCAAATATAGAATAAATAAAATACTTTTCATAAATATTCCAACAATATTTCTTTTAAAAAAAATGTGGAATAAGAATAAATAAATTTCACGAATTCATAAGAAACATTAACAATTTAAAAAAAAATTCTAGGTTCCTGTGGGATTATTCCTGTAAAATTATAAACAAACGAAATGTTCTTGATGCATTGAACATAAACTGACATTCATCAAAGAGACTAAAAGCATTCAAAAAGATTTTCGAAAATGTGTACAGAAAATGCTTGGATTATTTTGAAAATTATATTGCGAATTCTTCAATGCTTTAAGCATATTTTTGTCGAAACCCTGCCAGATTTGCTGCTGCCCTCTGTTAATAAAATATGGAACTACATAATCGTTTTCTTATACAAAAAGTAAAGCAAAATGAAACAGAACACAGCATGCTTATCATCTGAAATAGATTTGAACATGAATACACGGAAGCTCCTTACAAATTCTCTAGTTTAGTTTCAATCAAAAATAAAACGCAATACGGTCCTTTGTCCAATGCAAGCTTATCAAAACACTTTTTTTATGCGTTAAAAACACTTCTTCAACAAAAGCTTATTAGAGCATTATACATGCAGATAATGGCTATCAACGAAAAATTTCACTCAGCAATACAAATTAAAATAAGTTTAAACGAACTGTAAATAACAATTATGTTAACTTTATTTAATTTGTTTAATGCATATTACTTTATTTCATTTTAACTTTATTTTTATTTTACTTTATTTTAACTTTATTTTTATTTTAACTTAATTTTTATTATAACTTCATTTTATTTGTGTAAACAAGCAAATTGAACGGAAAAAAAATTTCTTAATTTATAACAAAACGTTTAACTGGAAAAACACAACTGTGAAATATTATTAATGCAATGCGAAAATTATCTCTTATTGGTGGTAAAATAGTATGAAAACAGATAAGAAAGCAGATAAAAGAAGAAAAAAGGAGAAATAAAGTTGAAAGGGGAAAAGGTAAACAAAATTATATTTCGTATATTTAGTTACAAATAGATTTATTATTGTTTCTATCTATTAGTGTTACTAGTACTTTAAAAGTGTATCACTAATTGACTCACTCATGTATACCTAGTTATCAATATAATTCCATCGATTTTTACTCTTGAATCTTTAATTTGCAGAACATATTTTTTTACAAATAATTAAACAATTTGAAAGAAACTATGTTGCTTCGTGGTTGGAGTTATAGTCACAAAAAAATCATAAGTAAAAATATGGCGATATTTACTCAATTAAAAATAACTTAATATAAATTTATAAATTTCATCATATAATTTATAACAATATAAATAATTATGTGTTATTATCCATAATTCAAATGTAAGAGACATTAACCAGCTGTGATCGTTTCGGTATTAAAATGAAACATCTTTTCTTCAGCGTTGAAACATATAACAAATTTACAATTTTTAATAAAGTTTTTAACAAAAATTAAGATAAAAATAATCATTAGGAAAACATTCATAAATGTTAGAATAATAATTATAAAAAGACTATAAAAGGGTATACGTGAACTAGATATAACAAAAAAATAATCGCAACACCTATCGAGCTATGTGCAATGTGTTTTGTGATAAATATAATTTGTTAAATGTTAAGGTATCCAACTGTATTCGAAAAAAAAATTTCAAAACAGCCTTAATTAAGTTTTTATTTTATTTTTGGTAATCAGTGGTCTTAAAATTATATATCTAAAGGAAACTTTAAAAATTTATAAAAACAAAATTTTCAGAATAGTGACGAATTTGTGCTTAAAAGCTATAGATTTTTCATGAACGAATTGCATTACATATATATTAAAATATACAAAGAATTGTATTACATATATATTAAAATATTTCTTTAGAAATCACTAATGTGGTTATCTGTGTTTTGAATATAACTCTTTAAAAAAAATTTCAAGTATACAATTATTCAGAACGAAATCTATTGTTTAATATTGATTTTTTTTTAAACCAAATTTGATAAAAAAAATTCCCACTTAAGCCTTAGCTTTTTGTTCAAAACATAGCTTACATTATACAAAATCTGCGAAGTTTTCAAGAATTCTGAAATAAACTTTTTTTGTACTATGTGTTAGCGTAAAGAATTTTTCTGATAATGCACGTTTTTCAGGAAAAGTATTAAAAACTCAAGAGACTTCTGAAATGCACAAAAAATTTGACAAAAAAAAAATTCTTATTTAACAATTAATTTCTTAAAAGGAATTATATTTATCCAAAAAATATAATTTCTTCAGATAAAAAAGATTAATAAACGTTTTAGTTACGTTTTCAATTCATATTTCCGGTTTCAAATTTGTCTGTCAGCATAGGAAAAAAACAACTATAACTTCAATTCTAAGAACCTGAGAACTCAACTTTAAAGGCTTTTGGAAAACTATTGAACAAAAGTTCAAATACAGATAATAATAATAATAATAAAATTTAAATTTCCGTAAAAATTGCCGATTTTCAACCAGTCGGATACCTTAAAACGTCCTTAAAGAAACATCAAAACAGGAAATTTCTAAAATATTCTTTATCTATTTCTAAATCTAAATCTATGTCCATTAATTTTGCTAATTTCCACCCCGATACTTCCATTAAAATATCACTGCAAACCAAATGATTTCGAGCATTCCAATAAAAAATATCAAAATTGAAAATAATGATCTCTAAAAAATACATGCCTAGATTATTAATGCCATCTTTAACAATTTACTATTCAAAAATATAATTTCATGCTGAAATATTTTAATGCTGTATTTTCAAATACAAGATTCAGAAATCAAATGACGATAGATTGAGTGAATCATGCCTAAAATGATGCCTACATTCCCATTCAATATCTTCCATGCTAAAAATAACGTTGAGGTCCTAGTCGAGATTGAATTTTTGACTTCAAGAGCTTCAGATAGCAAGAAACCTTTTCAGAAGGTAGAATATACACAACATAGATTTAATTTCTTTATTTTTATTTATTAATTTAATATTCTTATTTTTTTTATTTAACATGATTGTCCTAACAACGAAGTATTAAAATTATTTTGATTAAATATTAAAATTTTAAAATTATGTTAAACTTTTCTTGTTCAATAGTTGAAGCCAATCTGTGAATTCTTAATTGGGCGCTCCAAATCACTTCAACTTTCAATTTGTAACGAACTTTCAACTGCATACTTTTCCAACGATTCTTAACTTCGGTTTGATATCAAAGTTCTTTATTTGATAATAGATTTTTCAATATTAAAAAAAAAAATTATTTTGGATAAACGAACTATAACTGTACATATTTGAAACTTAGATAATAACATTCAGTTAATCATTTTCAAAATCTTAACAACTATTCTTATTGCATTTCATACGATCGGTTTGGATAAATTCTACCAATCTTATTCGTTCATTTAAATTTTCGTTTAAGCGAAAAACTTGCAATAAAAGGCTGCGCATAGCAGCATAATATTTTCTCTCACAAATTTAAAAAAAAAAATTGCATTAAGTTATTTTATCTAACGCTATTTCAGAGTACGCTCCATCTGCTTCATGTGGCAAAACTCTCGCAATCAGGTGAATATACAGAAATTCTCTGACTCAACTCTCCAAATTCATTCAACTTCTAGGTAGACTTTCATCAATAGTATTTAGTAAAGAATAAAAAAAACACAAAAACAAAAACAAAAAAAAACAGTGAAATAGTGCAATAAAAATTAAAATACTCCTGTGCATTGAAATTGAAAGATTTTAAATCATCCCGCTTTTCCCTGGTGTCAAATAGAAAGGAAAAAATGCAGTGTCAAATGCGACGCAAGCAACTTACCCAAGTTGGTTCTTGATGAAGAGGAAGAGCAACTTTTCCCAAAATCTTTAACTACAGGAAGGGAAATTATTAATTTTCAAGAAAAATTCAGAACAATTAAATCTAGTTTCTGATTAGTCAATGAATTTGGTGCATTTTCATGTAAATGCTAATGCAAAATCCCGAAATTGTATTCTTATGCAATAATTACTCGATAACCCAAAAACGGTAAAATAGTTGTATCCAAACAACTTATATTCCTAATACAAACTGATAATCCTGAAAAAAAATAAATGAAGAAGTTACCGCGATAAGCAACTTCAAGCGGGTGAATAGGAGTTCAAAAAAAAAAAATCGAAAATATTTTAAAGAAATGTCTAGATAAATATTTTATCGAATTATGTAATTATAGCTTTAATTACACAATTCAATACTCTTATATGTAATTAATATGTACTTACAAATTGAAATTTTAACTAAAGCAGAGAAAATTTCATAAAATTTTAGCGACTTAATCCGCACAGTTTCATCAATGTGCAATTTCCATTAATTAATACAGTTGCAACGAGATATGATTCTTTTTTATTTATTTAGTACAACAAAACCATGGTAACAAAATTATCGTAAACAGTTCAGAGCTAAAGAAAAACCGAAATCTTTAGCTTTATATGCTAGTTTAAAAAACATTTTTTTTTAAAAAAAAACAAGTATTTACTTTATATTGTCAAACCGTAAAACTCAATTTGATCATTCTAAGTTACAGAATTTAATTCCAAAAATTTGTTAACAACTTTTGTTTGGATATATTCGAATAAAAGGTAGAAATGGTGTTTCTCTGAATAATTCAATATTCAAATACCCATAAAAATGGCGAATTTTCCTTTATTAGTTAAAAATTGACGAAACACAATATTGTACATAATATTTTCTTCAAAATTAAAACTAAAATTTTTAATTATAAATTTGAACACGAAATTTCATATTTTCTTCTTCTTTGAAAGATAATTATTTTTACTATAAGTAAAAATAACTCTCGAAGCTTTTTCTCTCAAAACTTAGAACTGCAAACTATTTGAACAAAATTTTAGCTTTTTGTCATACCTGCGCCACTTTTTCCCCCACGTGATGTTTGCTGTGGGCCTGCATATCCCTGAGGAACTTGGACGTCGTGGAGGATTGGCTGTTGTCCTTTCCCCCCGGCCTTATCGATCCACCCGTCACAAAACCTTCGGGGGTGTCATTGCTCATGGATGGGGACTTATGCCGGTATCTGGGAAGATCCGAGTCGGAAGATGCATTTGGAAGAGACTTCACGAGATTGTTGGCTGTAGCTGTGGACAGAAAGAAAAAGTTATATATTATCAAGTTCTTAATGACTGGGATTCTAGGGTACCACTGAATTTTACGAATATTCCCCTCGAACTGAATGTGACAAGTAGTACCCCAGAATCGCCCCCAATGCACTGAGCGTGACGAAAATTATCTCAGGAAGTTACCCCTCGTTCTGAGTGAGACGAGTAGTACACCAGAGCAGTCCTCCTCGAACTGAGTGTGATGAATAATAACCCAGAATAGTCCCCTTTGTACTGACCACGCCGAATCGTACCCCAGGATTGTCCACTATTGAGTGTGACGAGTATTACCCCAGGATAGTCTTCCTCATACTGGGTGCAATGAGTAATAACCTACCCCCCAAAATCACCCCCTCTTGCTGAGTGTACCGAATAGTACCCCAGGATTGTCCACTATTGAGTGTCATGAGTATTACACCAGGATAGTCTTCCTCATACTGGGTGCACTGAGTAATAACCTACCCCCCAAAATCAACCCCCTCTTGCTGAATGTACCGAAATGTACCCCAGGATTGTCCACTATTGAGTGTCACGAGTATTACCCCTGGATAGTCTTCCTCATACTGGGTGCAATGAGTAATAACCTACCCCTCAATATCACCCCCTTCTTGCTGAATGTACCGAATAGTACCTCAGGATTGTCCACTATTCAGTGTCACGAGTATTACCCCAGGATAGTCTTCCTCATACTGGGTGCAATGAGTAATAACCTACCCCCCAAAATCACCCCCCTCTTGCTGAGTGTACCGAATAGTACCTCAGGATTATTCATCTCGTACTGAGGGGATGCGTAGTACCTAGAATAGTTCCTCATGTATTGAGTTAATCAAATAGTTTTTCCAAATACTACCTCTCGTACTGAGAGAAACGAGAAGTTCGCGAAAATATTTTTTCTAGTACAGTGTGTTGAGTAGTACCTCAAAAATATCCCCCTTGTACTGAGGGTGAAGAATAGTATTCCAGGTTAGTTCTTCTCGTACTGAGTATGACGAGTAATGTCTCAGGTTAGTTAGCTTCGAATTGACAGTAACGAGTAGTGCCTTGCATACTACCTCACAACCTGCGCCGTGTGGTGTCTTCGTGACCACAATTTTAATATTAATAATTTATTAGTAATCAGTTGTTATTCAAAAAGGATACAAAAAAAACTAAGTAAAGTTGAGTTAAAGATTTGGGTCTTAACCGAAAAAGCTTTGAGGGTTTGCATGACCGTTGCTTCTTCATACCTGCGTGAAACTGGGGCTAATCAGTTATTATTCAAAAAGGAAAAAACATCCTAAGTAGATTTAAGACAAAGATTTGGGTCTTAACCGAAAAAGCTTTGAGGTCTTTCATGACCGTTGCTACCTCATACCTGTGTGAAACAGGGGTTTCAGTAGTTGTTGCCCTAAGCATCATATCTTGCCAAATAACTATTGAATAAAAAGAAATGAAAAGATTCGCTGCCATTGCGCTAAACAAATTCATGAAGATTAATTTCTCTTTATGTATACATGGAAGTGTTTATTTTCATTTTATCTTATATTTTATAATTTTGATTTAAACTGACTAAAACCGATTTGTATGACACTGTTCGACAAAAAAATTTTATTTCTTTTTCGAAAATAAGGATATTTTTTATAAATTCTGAAAAGAGACTAGGTTTTAAGAGCTTAATTATTTTCGTGAGAGATCAGATTGTAGAATTGCGTGTGTATCTATCTTAAAAAATCCGTAGAAATTCTAGAATTATGCCTATACTGTTATAAGATTTCTTTCCCATTCTGTTATTATGAGGGCCTTGTATTTCATATTTCTTAAGATACCACCAATAACAATATCATTCTACCGTTTATTTGTCATGCTTGAATAAGTATGAATTTCTAGCCTAATATATATTCTCCTTCGCCTATAACACTCTAACGTATTAATTTGCTTGGGAGAAAACAGCCCTCTAAACTTTTAGAAATAAAACATGCTGTAAATTAACCAGAGCAATCATTTGTGATAAAATTGAAATTGTCTAAAATAGACGTAACAGTAAAATTTATTATAAACCTATAAGCGTTTCTACGAATTATAGTCAGCATGATAATCAGTTGGACACTTCCTAGCCTTCATCAGTAGGATAGCCTTCATCAGTAGGACTATTAACAGAGATGGAGAAACAGTTTTGATGTAATTTGCCACTGATTACACTAGATTGGCTGAGGTAAATGTGCAAAAACAGGAGTAACGAAATTAAAATTGACAGCGAAAGTTAAAAACAAAAAAATGAATAATTTCTAAATATTTGAAAAATATGATGCGGCTGTAAAATCGTGAACTTCAGAATTTTTTACTCTTTTCGTTGAAAACTCTCCCAGAATCTATAGTGCTGCCATCTACTGCTGTGAGTAAGAAACGAATGAAGAGGAAGTAATATGTTTCAATATATTTTTGCATTGCAAACTGAACAAATGTACCAATATCAACTTATCAATTATTTTTAGTAATTTACTTATTATCTATCTTATAAAGTAATAGTAATTTTAAATTGATACCAGTTTCTTAATTGCCGCGCATCTTCATTTTATCCCCCTTTAAACAAATCTATAAACTCTGTCAAAAAAAATCATTAAAATTTTAGTAACCATCGGCAATTAAAAATTTAGAACTCTATGTAGGTATACATTGACGTCATTTAATTTAATAATATTTTTTGTTAGAGCTGTCTAGATGATATTGGTAAAACGTAAAACAAATTATTTAAGTCAATAATAATAAAACATCCACACTGTCTCTTTAAATAATATGTTAAAATTGAAAATTTTATTAATGTATTTTAAACAAGATAAAGTTTGTTGTTTGTTTGTTTTTTAGAAAAAAAGAATCTTTTGCATAATGCAAATGCAAATTTAGCAATGTATGGTGTCTCACACAGTTTCTATTTTTATAACATATTTATTCAAAATTCTACAAACAATCAATGAAAATTGCCTAGACGTTTTGGAATCGAAAAATGAATACTTTGAAAATCAATATATTCTGGCATCCCACCAGAAATCAGTCATAACTTACGAATCAATGATAAATTCAACAATTTACGAAGTGTTAAAATTCTGACAATGCAATTGATAAAGAAATTGGATATCAGCAAGTGACGTCATCGTAGGCAAATCTTGGCATTTGTCAATTCAGAAGCCAATCAGTTTCAATATACACCAGTGACGTCTCTTACAGGTATCCAATTAAATCTGATTTAAATCACATGAGTAGACGTAATCACTTCACTTCTTCTCGAATTGCAAGTACCCAATTATATTTCAAACATAAACTAACCGACAGAAATGTGTCCTATTTTTTTTTGTATGACTTTTGTTTTGTATGAATGGCAATGGTGGAAATGATAGAGTTGGGATTACCTTTTTGAGTTGCAATTGAAAGCTCACAATGTCTCTTCAGATCTGGTTGTGATACTGCGAAATCGGGTTGCCGCGCTAAACATAAGAAAGGTTTTAATCACTGTTTGAAAATTAATTAATTACACACCTCTGCATGTGCTTTAAGAGTGAAGAGTACTTAGTCGCAAAAAAAAGTTTTAATTGCATTTCCCATTACAAACATATAAGCTAGGTGACTACAAAATAAATTTGTTTGAATATTAAAGAGCTTATCTATGCTTAACCTTATTTTCTTTCCTTTAGTGGTTCTACGATTTGTTAAAAAATTTTCGGTCATGCTCTGTCAAATGGTAAATTGTCATTCAAATAGGTCTAGCGTTTGAGTCATGGTAAATCGTAATGCTTTGCAAAATCTTTTACCCTGTGACAGGAATACCGTTAAAGATAATGGAACAAAATTTGGTAGAAATGTATCAAAAGGTATGCATAATAGAATTAAAATTTTAAAAAAAAAAAAGATTTAAAAAAAATATTTCGGTTACAGTTGCAGTGAAAACGTTTCATTTTTTACATCAAAAGTGATCCTCACAAGATAAAACTTGATTTGAAATTGGAACGATAATTTTCTTTGACGATTGATGATACTAAACATTTACACGGCAGAAATTTATTAAATAAATTTTTCTTCATCTCTGCCTAGCACCACGATTTTTGATGAAAAAATACTGCGATGGTCAAAATTCGATGGAAAAATGAATGCGTATTCTTTTGAATACGTATTTACAAACTTTCATTCTCTGTAATCGTAACCGTGAGAGCCTGGATATTATTTTTTAACATTATTCTTTATCACGTGTTTTATAATGTCTTTACAAAATATTTAAATCCACTCATTTTTACAGCATTCTCGCCAGAGGACCATATATTGTCGAAATTGCCATGTAATCACACTATATATGTATAAGGATACTTTTTGAAATATGACGACATAATTATCTAAATTCTGTATTCATTTTTAATCTAAATACTAAGATTTTAAAGCAATTTCGTTAAATAACAAAATTGGAAATTAAAAAAGCCTATTATATTAAAAAATCAAGACAATTATTAAACTTCAATGAATATTTTAAGGTAATGTTGAATAGTATAATGTATATACTTTCATCCTATTTATATTGCACAGAAAAAGAAAAAAAAATCAGTTTATGAGTTATGCTACCCAACGTGTATAATTTATTCGAAAAAAAATATCAGCTATTTTTCTCCATATGAATTGAAAAAATGTGTAAACCCATAGGAGTATTAAATATAACAAAACTTATGATTAAAAATGATATTATATTAGTAAATAAATATTTCTGACATAAGTACTCTTCACTGAAAAACAAGAATGGTGCGGAAAAGAATTTAAATTATCGTTTTCACAAAGTGCCTGAGTTTGTAAATCAAAATAAAAGCGAAAGAAAAACTAACTAGCCTTCTATACTCTGAAAACTATATTCTATTGCAGAAAAATTAGTGCAGATTATTGTAACTGTGCTTGAGTGAATAAAGTGCAATTCTATTTTAAGTTTGCTGTAGTATTTTAATTTCATTTATATAAAAACTTGCATTTAATGATTTGCATTCAATGCTTTACTTTGTCTTTTATAGTTTTAATAAAGTTAGTCGTTGAATTCAAAGACTCAAGATTTAAGAATGTGCTGTATTTCTTGCTTTGTAATGTTCGCAATTTTTTGACAAATTTCAAGTGATAACAAAATGTTGTTTTCATCCCTTGCTCATTGCGATACATTTTTTACCAAAAGCATGCAGAATATGCGGCATTGCACATTTTGAACATTCAGTCACAAAATTTGGATTTTTACACACATTACCAAACATGATGGAACGTCATGCTAAATCAAGCAACATATAATCAAAGTGATGCAATCAATCAATATTTTAAATTCGAATAAAGCATTGAAGAAAACATGCTTTTCGAATTATCAAATAAATAAAAACCTTCACATGCTCATTCACAATCATTATAAAACGTGGACATGCACATTCACAAAAAGAAATCTTTCACAATAACCTCATCTTATTTCAATGAAATTAAAAAGTGAAATAATCGTTTGTTTGTTTTTTAAGGCGCATTAATGTTTTTCAGAAGTTTATAGAGATTAACATTAAAATAAATTTTATTTCTCATTTAAATAAATAAAAATTTATGTTAAATTATATAAATTGATTAATTATATAAACGACGTGTGTAAATTTAGAAAAAGGCAGTTTTTTATTAAAGTTGGCTGAAAATTGAACTAATAAATCACATTTAATTTACACACCTTAATTTATTAATTTGTATTTCAATCTAACAATGAGCTAACATACTGCATCAAAACGTGGGAAATGCGTTTCAGATATGTAATTTTTGTAATATTTACTAGGAATAAAATATTAAAAATACTTATTTAAAGTATTTCAATAAGAAACAATCTAGAAATGCTATTGTTCTTCATGATAATGCTAAAGATTACCATTAAGAGCATTAAGTAAAATAAAGGTCTTAGAAATATTTGTTAAGAAAACTGAAACTTTTAACAAATTACATCTCAGAAACATTTTTAAGAATATGCGATATTTTTCGCAAAATTTTAACAAATCTGAGACGTAATTGCGACGTTCTTTTTTGTGTATAGAAGTGTGATGCCATCGTAGCTGAGCTTTAAGTAAGCAAATGTGTTCATTTTATGTTATTTATTTATTTTTCATTCTTTCTTTAACAGCCAGCAGATTTAACCTCGTATTTATTTATTTACATTTTTTTTTATTTATACATTCCTTCATTCATTCATTTATTCGTTTATTTTTCGTTTATTTGTTCGTTTGTTCTCTTTTATTTATTTATGGATTTATTTATTTATTCATTTATTTATTTATTCATTTATTTATTCACTTTACATTTATTCGTTTATTAATGCATTCGTCTATTGTTTTATTCGTTTATTCCTTTATTATAATCTTTTAATATCTTATTCACTTACTTTTATTTATTTATTTACTTATTTTTTATTTATTTATTTATTTATTTTTTAATTATTTATTTACTTTTTTTTATTTATTCGTTTGTCCGTTTGTTTTATTTTTATTTATTTATTTATTTAATTATTTATTTGTTTGTTTTTTATTTATTTATTTATTTTTAAAACAGTGAAAAACTCTGTGTGTTCTACTAAGTAAAACTATGAGCATAATTTAAATGATAACAATATCATAATATTGGTTAATATCCAAATAAAACCAAATACACTGCGACAAAGTTAATTTTTCTCTGAGAAACAATACTTATATTAACTAACACATTATACATAATTAAACAATTTCAATTTTTACATGTTTAAATTCTTCAAAATTCAACATCTTGTAAAAAGTCGATATCGTTCAATTTACATATACAATGATGACTCGTAAGGTTTGCATTTTATTTTATTGTTTCACAAAATCTTACTTAAAGTTGCACAAATTTCTAATTTTAAAAAGTGTTATAGCATAATTTTCTTATATATAAATGCATAAATTTGTTTAAAGAAAACTATTCGCCAATAGTGCGAGTGAACATGCAAGTGAGATTAACTGAGTGGGGTATTTTAAAAAAAACAAGGGAGTAGTATCTACATTACAACCTTCTAAGACAGCATTTAATGAAACACGCCATTGAAAAGTACATCAAAAACTTTAAACAAAAGCTTAATTCTATACACACAAAAAGCTTAATATAGGCACTCAAACATCCAATTAAAATCTTTTTTTATACATATTTAAATACACATTAATATTACATTAAAATAAGTTCAAGAAAACACAAAAAGCCACAAAACCGTAAATATAAAAATTATTATAATAAACATCTTTCAACAAACATAATCATACGTAAAAAAACACCAACATACATATATTAAAAATAAATACTTAACATACATGATAGATGCAACACATATATCTGGAAACTTAAAAAATTCTAAATTTTAGAATTATGTACTACGCAACATTTATTATCGCAGATTTATAAGTATTTTGTACAATAAATAGATAGTTTTATTTAACTATCATCCTAAAAAGCATTCATGGCATGCATTTACTGGATAAATATGAATTCAAACTTAAATTTTCAAAAAAAGTAGAAGAGTATAAGTTAAGCAAGACGTTTTTTTTCCTATTTATTTCATTCCTATTTATTTGAAGTTATTTTAAGTAGAAAAAAAAATACGTACGTTTTTCATTATCACTAAAAACTGTTTTTTTTTTTTTATTTATTTATAAAGCAAACCATACACTGAACATACTTAGTTTACAAAAATATAGATTGCTTATTATCATGGGAAAGAAACCCTAGCCGACAGAGAGCGTATGCTATTAGCTTTATAATGACCAAAATTAACGAACGGAAAAATATTGGACGGTGGAAAACACCATGTTGGTTCTAATATATGAGTAAAAATCATTTTCAAGGTAAAAATTAGTTTCGTTCTTGTTTCTTTAATAATGCTGTTAATGTAAACTTTTTTGTTATGTATTATGTAAAAAGTTTAGTTAGTCTGGGTTAGGCTTAGACTTAGACTGGCTTAGTGATTGAGCAGCTTCAGAGAAGGGTGCATCGATGTACCCAAACCCTAAAAAATCAAGATTAACGAGAAAACTTTATAGCTGAAACAAAGTTCAGCAAAAAGCTGATAGGAATATTTTATAATTCCCTGGCCTTAATGCAATGTTGCCCTAATTGCTCAAATTTTTGAGCAGAATTGACCTCACAACCACAAAGTATATGTCAGTATATGTCGTGTGGTCTCCCCCTCAAGACGACAACCCCGACACAGCGAGTTAGATTCAATACAAACTGGATTAGTAACCCATAATCTGATTCAGTATGATCTGATGGAATCTGATTCAGGAAAAATGCTGCTTCGAAAATTTGAGAACTCGATTTATGTGACAATTACATTTATCATTCTTAAGAATTAAAACAGACCTGACACCGTTGATGACATGTATATGATGACACGTACCATAGCTGACATGAACTTTCTATTCGACGATATTCAAGAAGAAATATATCATTGAAGAAAAAAGGAAGTTGTCTCGACTTTTTAAAATTGAATTGTCTCACTGACAATTTTTAAAATACATATTTTAGTGACCACGCTAATGGCAAATCCTAAACCAAATGACCTGTGTTGTTTTGTCACAAAGGTAACAATAATTGAAATCCAAAAAAATGAATACGCTTTTAGTGTAATGAGTTAAAAATAAAAAATTTCCAATATTTTATTTCATATTGAAATCGTCAAACAATATAAAATAAAATACATTCAGCTGGTATTATTTTATAAGGGGACGGTTCTAATTTGCCATATTTCAATTTTTCCTTAATAATAAATTGCAGTTTTTACTTTTATGTTCTAAAAATTCTATGGGCAACTCTTATCTCATAATCCTCTGGGCGGCTTTTTGTCAAAAATGCAAGTTTTGAAACCAAAAAGAAAAACGTTTTCTTTAAAACTACCGATCTACTACTGAAATTTAGTACACATATTTTATACTTAATTTAAATTTAAAGTCTTTGAGTTTTTTTTAAAAAAAAACTTTTCCTCATAACAACTGTGATCTGTGATGACATTTTAGATTGTTTCTCCTGGAAGCCATTGCGCGCTATCAAAAGCCAGCGTCTATAGTCAATTTTCAGAAAATAGCATGTTTTGACGGAATAAACATATGGAGTTTGCTGCGTCAGATTTAAATATTCATTTTAATTGTCAAACATTGCAGTGAATTAATTTTTTACGTTTTAAAAATTAATAAGACTCTTATAAGTATATAAGGCTCCAAGGTTATTTAATAAGGTAAATTTAATTGGTAATTTAGATTTCCTTAAAAAAATAAACAAAAAATATTTTTTATTTTCAATAACTTTTTTTAAAAATCACATAATAAGCTTAATTTTTCTTAAAATTTTCTAATATAATCCTTTTAATTAATAGTATAATATTAAATATACTAAAAATTATTTTTGAATTTTTATAGTTTTCTCTCTGGCTCTAAATAATTAATTAAAACAGTTTTACACACAACACTATTATTTGACATCAATCTTTTATTTTGTGTTTCATTTGCGGTTGAGCTTTAAATTTACGCAAATCTGTAAGAATTGTGGTAAATAGGTATTAATAATTTTATCATGTATATTGATATAAACGTAAATAAATATCAATATTATTCAGAAAATTAGTCTTTTATAAAATAGTTTATGAATATTATTTGCATGATGTAATGTTCTTTTTCTATTACAAATTTTCCATTTCAAAAGTCTTAGAACAAAAGTAGAAATAATAAGTTATATTATTTTATAAAAATTTGATAAAATGTTTAGATTATGAATGAATACGACAATTATTTTTCATGTGATGTGCTGAAATTCACAGAATATTTAAAGTTAAATTAAATTTATGAAACAGATTTGAATAGTTATTTTTAAGTACCTATTTATATACATAAATAAAAGTTGTAATCTAATTCAAAATAACACATTACTCATAATAAAATCCTATAGAGATTCATTATGAATTTAATGGTGCAAAATAATTTATATAAATTGAGAACAACTATTTTAAATAAAACGTTTATCGCAAATAAAGATAAAAAAATAACTGATCGAAATTTTTTAAGAATTCAAAATTAAGTGAATAAAGAAGTAAGGGAAAAATAAAAACTGTTTACAAAATATTAATATTTTAAATACTTTTACAATTTGTTATAGTTTTTAATTAAGTTATAACAAAAAAATATATACTTTAATGGTACGAGTTTTCTACAATATCTTAAAATTTTTTAGGAAAAAATATCATTCTTATTAGAATTAGATAACTCTTTCTACAAATTACAAAATCATCGTTATAATAAAAAAAATATTGTTATATTTATAAAACTGTTTTAATTATTGATATAATTATTTATATTATAATATAATTACTAACATTATAATATAATTACTAACATTATAATATAATTACTAACATTATAATATAATTACTAACATTATAATTACTAACATTATGATATAATTATTTCATAAATATTAAGCAATTGTAAAAACAAAACAAGTTAAAAAATTATTGGTGAAATTTAAAAAAAAATATTGTTGTTATAGCAAGAATGAAAAAATCATTACAACCATTACTTTTGTTAAAAATTATGGTAATTATAATGTAAAAGTTAGAGTTACTATTTCTTTTAAAAAAAAATGACTTGAAACTGTTGTAATAATTTAAAAAAATATTTTCAATATCTTCTCCATTCCTTGATATCTGAGAAAGAAAGAAATACCTTAACAGAATTCTTTTTTCTTATTTCTAACAAATTATCTTAAGAAATTCGAAGTCTTTGAGGTATAGTTAGAAAACATTCTTGAGTAACTTACTTGTAAATTGCTTTGAATGTAAGTTAGTTAAAAAAAACTTTTAGTTATAAAACTTAATAGTTAAAAAAACTTTTAGTTATAAAACTTAATAGTTATAAAATTATTAAAATTAATTTTACAAATAATATAATTATTATTATTATTATCATTAACATTGTTATTGAAACTATCTTAGTGAGACAACAAAAAAATTCATTGTAACTATCTTTATAATTAAAAAACTACTAAACTTTTTATCCAATTTTAAAAGAATTATCAAAATTTTATCCATGTCCTGATGTCTGAAAATTAAAAACTACTTCACAAACTTCTTTTTAATTCGTAACAAATTATATTATGAAATTCGAATTCTATGAGGTATAGAAAATGCTGTGACTGGTAAATTGCTTTGCATGTAAGTTAGTTATAAAACTATTAGATATAAAACTTATTTATAAAACTACTGTAATAAATTTAATTATCATTATTACTATTATTATTATTGTTATTGAAACTGTCTTAGTAATATAAAAAGTTATTTAAATTGTGATAAGTAAAATATATTGTTATTATTTTAATAATTATAAAATTTCTTTCGTTCATGATTTTAAAATTAGTGTAACTATCTTTATAATTAAAAATCTATTGAAATTGTTATTGCATTTAAAAAAAACTGTTATTAATATCTTATCCTTGTCCCGACGTCTGAAAATAAAAAATACCTCATCTTGATTCTTATTTTTGTTCGTAACCAAATTACACTATAAAATTCGAAGTCTTTGAGATATCGAAAACATTCTTGAGTAACTTACTGGTAAATTGCTTTGCATGTGAGTTATCATTTTCCATGTCTATAGTCATCGAGAATGGTCCCCTGGGTGCTGCATAGTCCCCTTTAGTTGACTGTGAGTCTGTCTCTTTCCCTGAAGTTGCTGCAATATTAACAACGTGACTTCTCGTATTCCTATGGATGGACTCAGGAGATTCGACAGCCAATTCTTGGTCCTCTGTACGGCCACCACTCCCTCGAGATAGCTTTAACTGAATCTTCTTCCATCGGTCTGAAGGATAAGAGAGATATTTTTATACTTATACTATGATTACTTATGAGACAAAAAGTATCATTTCATTTTCTGATATAGTTTGGATATCTCCCAAATGTGCTAAAGATTGCAAAAGACTACAGAGGAAAATAACTAAGTAAGAAAAAGTTAGAACGAATATGGTTCTTAACCTTTTCTTTAAGGTGCTCAGTATGATGAAGAAATTCCGGTCCACTTATTGTACCAACCATAAGCAAAAGGTTAAACAATGATTTAATTTTGTGCTATAAATTTTGTATTATTATTAAGAAATAAACATGTTTCTTAACTAGATGTGATTGCTCAATGCATTTTTCAAGAGTATTTGAAAATTAATTCTATTATTATCAACTCTTAAAAATAAATGGTTACGAAGTGCTTAGTTTTTGAAACCAATAAAATGACATTTCTTCGGGAAATATTAACAATTTTTTTTCAAGCCTATCTTTAACCTTGTAATCGATTCTGATAATTATAAACAAAAGTTCATTTTTTCATTCCTTTTTTAAGTTATTGAGACCTTTTTTTTAAACCTAAATTTCTATTTCTTTTTACGTTTGATCATTGTTGTAGTCGTAGACCATTAAGGCAAGGCGAGCGATTGTTCTTGTTTTCCAGTGGATCCATCTACGGCCAAGTATTCGACTTCTGTCACACACTTACGATACACCCGTCTACAGTGCGGACCCATTCATACCTTCATTCATTCATCTACAAATCATAATTTTGACCTGAACCAGAGAACGATCAACATCCTATTCAGTACAATCAGAGATATAATTTTTATTAGAACAAGGTGACTTTGCGACCCAACAGAGTTAACGTGTGCCAGTCCCTATTTACTACACGGGGATTCTCCCCTTGCAGTAAATAGTCACGGGGAACTCCCGTTCTCACGAACTTGAATCCAGCGCCCTGCCAACCAGGCTATCCCGGCCAGTATTTTAAGGGTAAAAAATAAATATGAAAATTTGCTAAAAAATATTTTAAAAGTTTTTTCTTTTTTAATTTAAAATTGACAAAAATAGTGATTATATATTTACTTTTTTACTTGACAAATATAGCTCAGCTGTAAAATTAAGCAGTCACCGTTTGTTTAATTAACCACAACTATTGAAACAAAATTGGTTAATATCTTACGTACATACACGTTTCAGTACTAATATAGATTTGACAATGTAGCACTAAAATAAAACAATAGAAATAAACCTTTTTTTTATCCAAAAAAAAATTTATCGATTTTTATTAGAAAAAGGCTTTTGATATTAGTAAACATCATTTACAATGGTATTTTATAAATATAAAGTATTCAACACAAAAAAATTTATAAAAAAAATCATATTTTTTATTACTCATTTGAGTAGATCTATCATTGCTTTCGTGTCTATCTTTTACTGTTAATAGAAATCATTAACAAAAGCGTTTCTTACGGTAAAATTTTGAAAAATAAGCTCATAAAAACAATTTTTAAAAATCTATTACAAAAATCCAATATTTACTTCTAATTCATTTAAGAAAAGAAAACTATTAAGAAACTATAACCAAATATTATTTCGTATGGAAATTTACTTTTTCTGAGATAATTCTCTTTTACTGAGGTGGATATTAATACAATATTTAGAATGTAATTAAAACCATTCTATAATTCTTTATAAAACGTATATTTAAAGCAAATAAATTATCAGTTACCTCAGTTAGATATAATACCAACAAAAAATCAGCTTGGAATAATTTTTGTTTTAAATAAGATATATTAATATATTTTGATGTAACTATAGCTATATATTTAGATAAAAAATCAATTGAATATTTCCTAAATTATAATAAAAATATTGTATGAAGAAAAAATTTCATTTTGACAATTTTTATTATTATTTCCTAAAAGTTGTCTTTTATGGTTGAAAAAAAGTAAATAGATTTCAGAAAAATTTAATTAGATTCGTTAAAAAAATTTCCAGTCTTTAAACTCATTTTTGTTATTTCTGAACACTGTATGTCAATAGTCTTGAAATCTGTAAGAGTTTCTTTCTGAATATTCAATTATTTCGATACTTCTTGGATGAGAAAATTTGAATAATTGCATGAACTACAGCATGATCTCATTGAAAATAAAAATACAGCATCTCTTGTGAGGGATTTTCTCACATCTTAACTTAATCTAAATAAATCTTCTATGTATTTGCAAAACCAAAGTATTTAATATAATGATATTATCACAGTCAAAATTAAACTCTTTGAAATCGTCTTTTAAATTCCAAAGATTTCTCAAATCTTTGCACGTTTACAGTCTAATGAAATTAGCAAAAAAGATTTCGTTATTATATTTCGGTATTGAATTTCAAATGATCTTAATTTGCATATCCTAACGAATATTAAAATGAAATACAGTCAAACCCCACTATAGTGAACCTTCAAGGGATTGAAATTTTGGTACACTATAACCGGGAGATCACTATATCCATGCTGAAAACAAGTTTAATTAATTTTACCGAACTGCTCCTTTTTGTTACACATTATTTAAATAAATGACCCATAAAATGAAATACAAAAATGACTGAAAAATAATACGTCGTAACAAAAAATGTGCTAACTTTTATTGAAGTTATACTTCTTATGCGACTTCCAACAAGGAAGCGTTAAATGTTTAACGCTACATTTTTATTGGCCGGGAAATCACGTGGTAGGATCCAGTTTTCCCTCATTCATTTCCATATTGTTTTGGTTCTCACTAGCATAAAAATAATAAAAGTCATAAAACTTTTGCTTTTCTATAAATATTTTTTTAGTTTGTTTTGATACACATATAATTTAATAGGGAGCAGGAAAAAGAGTCGTTGAATAGAACTAGTGATCCTTCTACGACTGCTGATTCTTCTACAATTAACGTCGCAGGTTACGAAGTTTAACTTCTTCCGCGCGGAGGGACTCCACGCACTTTTTTTTATTTTCCATTACTCTCCGTCTTGCGCAGAAAAAAATTTAGGGGTGGCCTTTATTTAGGAATGTGAGACTGAGATAGAAGAAGCAAACAAGAAAAAAAATGCTTATGGGTACATTCTACTCAATAGATTGTTTTAAAAATCGGTATATTCATTTTATGTAGAAATTTCAAAATTAGCAAAAATGAAGACAGAAAAAAGTTTATAATATCCAATTTCCTCTCTTCTTTTGGTTCATTATATCAGCAAACAAACAGCATTACATGTGTATAGCAAGGCATGGGAGTGAACAATTTCGTTCATTATATCCGAGAGTTCACTATAAACTACGTTTACTATAACGGGGTTCTACGTTTACTATAACATGAACAAAAAAATATTTTTCACCTCATCTATTATGCTTTTAAGTAGGTAAAAGTTTTAAATTTAGTAAATTCCATGTTTTAGGAAACCAAGAAGTTTGAAAATAGATCCTTTTTTTTCAATCAAAGCCTCTAGATCTCATTTAAACATTTAAATTTACTCTTTCATGATGAGTTAAAGATAACTGTGTATGCTTCTTAACACTGTTTCAGACAGTCCAAATAAACAACAAAAATATGCACGCACTTTGAGGCATTTCTTTTATTTTAAAAATAAAGTTATTACTTAAAAACAATTAAAGTTGTTGGTTACAAATTACAATTAAAATAAGTCAATATTTCAAAAATATTATTAAAGTAAAATAAAAAGTAAGTGACGGCTCAAAGTGCAATATTGGACACCAAGTACAAACTAAAGATCTCTTTGTAAACATAAAAATTTTTAATGAAGCGTATGTTTAAGTACTGAGTACCAACAAGATGTCCGACTAAATAAGTTAAATAAAAACTTCCGAGTTTGAAAAATCATAGTATGATTTCCAGATCTAATAATTATTGTATCTGGAAATTATTATATCTGGAAATAATTTTTCATCTGGAAATAACAAGGTACGAATTTAATCTAAATATGATTATCATGAATTGTCAAAAATATACATTTTTACACATTTTTGAAGCATTTTGTTTACTCTCTTATCAAATCCTTGTATATTGCTATACCTTCTTTTTGGCGGAAAGTTCTACCTACCTACTTTCCATTCCGAACACTAAAATCCATACCAATAAAAGATATTTCAACTTGATATCATGATTGATATGCATGAATAAATTAAGTATTTTATGAAAAACACTTCTTTTACGCATGAGCATTTTTATTGACACATTTATAATAGGTGCAATGCTTAAATCTAATTTTTTTTTTCGTAAATTTGTGAAAGCGGCTTACACTGTAAATAAATCCTGATTAAATTACGGTAAAAAGTACTGGCACCCTGAGTGCAGCTTCCATAAAAACCATTTGACCATAAAGTTTTATGTCGTAATTTCGGCAGTAATATTTATGTAATTACAGTGATTTTACAGTAAATATTACTGTTTATAAGATTAAGATATATCAGAATTTTTGTTCAGTAAAATTTTACGGTAAAAATGGCTTTCCTCCATGCTGGATTCAGAGTGCCAGTACTTTTTGCTGTCGTTTAAACCGGAATTTTTTTACAGTGTACTACGTCGAAGCAAGTGTATTGAAAATCTTATAAGCATTGAGGTATTAATCAGTTCATTCACAAATGTCTTATTTGTAAAAGTAGTTAGCTTTTATAAGCAAGTAGATCAGTTTTAGTTGATTGAGTGAACAATACCATGAGCCAAAACTATCAAAGCAAAGTGCTGAGGTAACGGCAAAAGTCCTCTAAATAAGGCACTGTTTTTAACAGGCAACTACAAACTTTTAGTAGAAGTTCAAGTCATTTTTTCAGTGCGTTGAGGGGGATAGAAGTTGTTAATAGCTAGTGGAAAGACAGGTATTAAGAAAAAAAGGCAACTACAATCCTTCTAGCATTAGTGTGTTAAAAAGCAAGTGTATTTTAAAAGCTGTCTCTTAAAGAAGAGCGTGCTGTTAGCAAAAGAAAGCTCTGAGGTTTCAGAATTGCTTTTTAAAATTGAACCTTGATAAGCTTTTCGTGGTAAATCTCTGGCATACCCAGGCTTCAGACTTCGTGGAACCAGTCGCCATAAAGCAGGAAATCTGTTCAATACTAAAACATGAACAAAAGTTACTTCTATAAAAAAAGACATATTACTCCATTACACTAAACATTAAACTGTTTAAAGCTTTTCACATGCTTGTATCTGTTCTTTTGAAGCCTTAAGGAACATTATTTTAATTACAAAGTGCTTTAGATTTACAATAAAAATATTTCTCAACTTACTTTAAAATGTTATGAAACAAATACCTCAATTTTATCAACATTTTCAGTAATGTATGACATCAATGTTAGTAATTATCAAATTAACTGAAAATGATATTATCTAAAAAAATAAACACATTGTTTGTCACCTAAAATTTGTTATAATTATTTTTTTTCAATTTCCTGAATTTTTAATTCGTGTAAAAATTTGCTATTTTTAATTATAATACATCTTTAATTTATTTTTTAAAAAACCCTTTTTTTATAAATAAATAAAAAGATCGTAAATCAGTAATGAGTCAGTTCATTTATATACAAGGTATGTAAAAACTACCCTTAATTTATAATTTTACAATCCTTTTTAAATATAAAGTAAAAAATATACATATTAGGAGTTTATAAGAACCCCGCACAAATCTTATAGAAATTAATTAGCTCAAAATTAAATACATTGTAGTAAAAGTTCGCATTGATTGATATACATTGTAATGCATTGAAGTAAACATACATTGTAAGGAACATTGTAATACATTGAAGTAAACATACATTGTAATACATTGTAGTAAACTTACATTGTAAAGAACATTGTAATGCATTGAAGTTAACATACATTGTAGTAAACATACATTGTTATACATTGTAGTAAGCATCGTAATATATTGTATCAAACATACGTTATAATACATCGTAGTAAAAGTTTTCATTGATTGAGAGTTCAAAAATCGATAGTTTCCGAGGTATGGAACCTCAAACATTAGAGATATAGACACTGTCACTGTGATGAAAGGTGCTTGAAGTGCGCAGCATCGGCTTAGGTGAATGCTAAGAAGTAATGCTAACTAGTTAAGCCCTATTTTTTCAGGCGTGCTGCTAGCTTTTTTGTTACTTAATTTAAATTTTAATGCTCATTTAAAAGTTCTTTATAAAAATTACGAGGGTTATTTTTAAGTGAGGTTCGTTTGAAAATAAAAACCAAATGAAAGAAACTTTCAAGATGCAAATTTATTTTCCGATTCTACATGCGTTTCTCTTTTTTTCAGCATAGTTTTTTCACCCAGTTTGTTTAAACACTTATCATATCTTACAACTAGATTTAGAATACCTTTCACATACAAACTTGCCGCCTGCTCCGTCAGCCAAGAGGTCACGACCGTTTTCGCGAGTGATTGTCGCAAAAATGATGTTTGAAATATCGCAAAAGATGAAAATCACTCAACGAAAGGTCTGAGCTGAAGGGAGGGATGGTTCAAAACTTCCCAACCACAAGAGCCCAATGAGCCCAATAAAGCTGGGATTTCCGCTGCGGAGAGAATCATTGTCATAGAGTAGTAAAATGAGTAGTCATAGAGTAGTCAGCATGGCAGGGAATTTCACTACTTCACAAATCTGTCAGTGAATGTATGCAGCAGACAGGTTTTTTGCCGATTAAAAATGCATCACTGATCGTAAATCGTGTGTAGCACGCGATTTGTTAAATTTGAGCATTTTAAAAACACAGTTTATACACACTTGTAACAGAACACAGTTGTTCCCAAAAAAGGCCGGGACACGACACACCTATTAATGTACACAAGAAAATGGCCCTTACTTAAAAACAAGCCTCGTACATTTCTTTTTTTTCTCTTTTTTTGATTAATGCTAATGCCGTGACAGAATTAGAGAATTGAGAATTACTATTTATCGCTTGAGGCTTCCTATCTTATTTAGCGTCAATGAGAACTTCTGAGCAGAATATTTTGAACTACAACATATTAAATTTTTTGACAATTTGACCGAGAATTAATTTCCATAAAATGTTTGCGGGGTCCTTTATGTTAAGAAAAAACATTAAAAAAAAATATCAAAATTGCACATCAAAATACAACGTATCACTTCTGTGGAAAGTAGCACTGAGAATATTAACGCTTATTTTATTTCCGGATAAAACAGTGAGAAGTTAAAAAGATGAGTATTAATTTATTATCTAGACACTAAAACTAATTTTAGTATTTTCAACTTTAAACAACAATCTTTTGATTTCAATACCGTTTCCATCTTAAATATTAATATTCAATCTAATTTAATAATATTTTTTCACCTTAAATAGTAACTAATACATTTTTGACAAGGATTTTTGAAATAGACATTAGGCGAAGTCCTTACTTTAAAATTTGTCTGAATAAATCAAGATATAATTTAAATTTATAGAAATAGAGTCCATTAACACTCATTAAAAGAGAATAAATATTCAAACTACATTTGCTTTATATTTAGTATTTGAATAATCCTAACATATGACAGCGAATATCTCCTGTGTTATTTTTAGGTGCAGTGATAAAATTATTTTTTAATACTTATTTAATCAAACTAAAACCGACTTGAACAAATTGTTCTAAAATTTTGAATGATTTAGAAAACTTCTCTTCTCCAAAAGATCGTTTTTCTGCCGGCTGTATTTAAACGAAACCCACTATTTTCGTTGAAATAGTGCATTCTTATTTGCCATGCATGAATGAAATATGAACCACTTACGTATTCTGGCTGGACGTGGAAGAGGAGATACTGTAGCATCTCGATAGGGGGCATTCGTAATGTCTTCGAAATTTACGATGAACATACATATCTGGCCCTCTTCATTGCGAATCGGTGCCGTCACCTGACTGCATAGGAACCTTGTTCCTGCCAAGATATAAAAGAATCAATCGACAGAAGGCATTTAATGACATTCCTGTGGAGAGAATAAAATATTATGACACGAGAAATACTATTAGAGACATGCCATGACATGAAAGTGGGATCCACTGGAATCAATTGAAAGCAAGGAGGGTGGTAAACAATAAAATTATACGACGCCTTAAGGAGTTTTTGCGGCTATTGGTGAATAAATATTAATCATTATTTACTTGGATAATTCTGTATTGAAATAATTTAACTGAACCACACGGAGAAGAAATTCTAGCTATATGGTAAAACGAAACATAATTCTGGTTAATAAAACCAAAATATACGGTATTTAAACTGTTATTTAGGTAATTTTTTCATTCATATGATAACGGTTAACCAGATATTCTGGTTTTCAAAACTATAGTTATTATTACCACATATTGAGTAAAAAATTTAAAAAAAACTGAAAAGTAAATTTAACCGAATAGATGGTTTACCATTTTCTATGGTATCATATTAGAATTACAAAATTTTACACATTATAAAGCCATGTTTTATTGTTTATCCTACCAAAACCATTACCAAAGCGCTTACTGAACTTTTTGGTGTATCAGGTGGTGAGCCAGAAACATGGTAAATTTTACCTTTTGGTAATTTTGACTATATTTTTTTTCTCACTGCAAAGCATGAAGAAATACTCTGAATGTTCTACAATATGGGAAAAAATGTAATACGTGTTATACGTCACACATTTAGTAAGACTTAACTGAAAAAGAAATTGAACCGAATAATTGGTTTTAGGACATGCTCAAGGGTATCATGGTAAAAAATATCAAAAGAACCACTTACACCTAATTTATCACTTATTATAAAGCCATATTTTATTGTTAATTTTATCAAAGCGCTTTGGTAAAAATTATTAAGCTTTTTGGTATACCCGTAGAGCCAAAGACAACCATTCTTGCCATATTCTGGTAATTTCGAGCATATTTTTTTTCTCAGTACACTTTTAGCCAAGTTAACATCAATTAAAGTAATACTAATAGTTAAAGTAATAGAACTTTACAGCCAAAATCTACAAATTAATTGAAAAGAAGCTTTAAAATTTACAAAAGTAGCTTTAATAGAAATACATTACGAACAAAAAAAATTAGGCAGTTGGAAAAATTCCCTTTTCAGTATGGTAAAAAAACGTTTTTTCTAATATTCAATGCCATCAAGGAAGAATCTAGTTCATTAAGACATTTTGTGTGTTAATTATTATTTCATAAGGAATAAGGAGCATTAATTATTTCATTAAGGAATATCAAATACAAAAATTAATATTTTTTGTTGTTTTTTAACTAAATAAAATTTTTTAACTGTGTTCCAAATAAAGACATTGAAAGTTAATTGGCATGAAAACTGAAAATGTGAAAGAATATGCCATTTTAGAAAAGTTAAAATAAGAATTTATAAGAAATTATTTGGTGTTAAAAGTTTAACTTAACTTATTATGAAATCAACACTTGTTTAAAATTATTTATATGTTTATATGTGCTGAATACAATTTATCGAGAACAAATAAAAAAATTAAAATTTTGTGCTGAGTTTCCAAATACTATTTTCCGGTTTTTAAGAATATTAGTTTGATTTGATTATTAAAATTTGATTTTTTTATTTGTATTTCAGCTTGATATAGGTTCAGAAGTTTTAAAGTAAATGAAAAACTTTGCAGGGAAGTAGTTTTTAAGTTTGAAATTACATGATTATTTTAAATAAATCAATATTAAATAACTGTTTTAATAAATATATAAAATCTCTATCTTCCTATCTCTATCTTTTTTTTAAATTATATCCATCATTTTTTTATTTTCTGAAACAAAAGATTCCTTTTAATAAGCAAATTTAAATTCTTTATATTAAAAAAAAATCAATACAGAAATCTATAAGAAAATAATTCAGAAAAACGAAGAAAAAAAATTGAAGGATAGTTCAAACTGGTTTTTAATACCATGAGACTGATTTATGTTAGCAAAAATCTATCAGAATAAATAAAAAGAAAATCCTAAACTAAATTAAAAATTATAAACATCATACATTTAGATGAATACTTTATCAGCATAAATAAAAGTTTCTATTCATGAAAACTAGTTTATTTTTATACAAATAACTACGCAACTGAATTCAAACATATTAATTTGTGAAAAGTTAAATATATATATATTAAATACATATATATTTATTTTAATTATAAACGTACTGGTGTCTTAAAATATTTTATAGAAAATTCATAAAATATGTATGCATTTTTAAACCAAAAGAACAAAGAGTCACTGAAGAAATCAGCGACTGAACTTTCAACAAAATATTGCAAATTTGAACAAAATTAACAAGTTTGAAAAGCCGACTATTCTCGAGTTTAATTCTTAACAAAATTATAACATTATTTATCATTTATGAACAACAACTTAATACAAAATGTATTCTATATTTACTTTATTTATTCAAATTTTTGCATTAACTTTTAAAAATTTAGAATAAGTTGATGTGAATACATAAGTAAAGCATAACAATCAAATATGAAGTAAAAAATATTTTTAAAAAAATAATGACTCCTTACAAAATTAAACAAATTTAATAAAATATTTAGTCATTCAAAAATTTTTAAAAAATAAAATTTAACTCTGAAATAAAAAGTTAAAACCAATTAAAAATTTAGATAACAAAATTAATAATTAATTTGATATAATACAAGCTGTTATAACTTAAGAGTAAAGCAATAAACTTTGGCGTCTTTCAGTAATAAATAAGGTTTCGTCTCTCTATTTTGGTTGAGTCTTTTTTTTTTTTTAACTGTTTCCTTCAAGCGAGGTTTATTGTGTTTGGGATCCCATACGTTTTATGGAGAGTTTTGCTAATGTTTCTTCAAGAAGTTGTAGTAGGCAGAGCCCATAAAAAATAATTATTGTTGGACGTTATACTCTAAGAAGAAAGTGAAGAAGCCATACGACTTTGCTTTGATTAATTTTTTAAGATAGAATTTGTATTAAGTAAGACTTTACTTTAGAAAAATAAATTATTGACAGTTTTGGTAAAACCCTTATTTAATGTAATCAACAACTTTTAACGTTTTCTATGAATTATTTTGATTTTTTTTTTCATTATTTTAAAAAAAATAGGTATTCTAACTGTTTAATAGAGTTTTCTTATGCTGCATGTGTAAAAGGTTTAAATAACAAGTAATGTTGAATTATATAACTTCTTTTTATCATTTTACAGTTCGGAAACTAGTAATTCATATCACATTATTTAGTATATATTTACACGGAGAAAGAATTCTGTTAAAATTACCGGACTGTATAGTAAGAACATTTTTTGGTAAAAAAAGAAAAAAAAAAAAAAAATTCTGGTTTTAAAAGAATAGACAGAATTTAATTATTCGGTTTTTTCCTATTTTTATGGTAACGAAAATTCTGGTTAAAAAAATTATAGTTCTTATTACCAAACATTCAGTAAAAAAAAAAAAAAATGAAAAGTCAATGTAACCGAATGCTCTATGGTATTAACAAAATTACTAAATTTTACCACATTTATCAAATTTCATCACATATAATGAAATTGTATTATGTCGTTTATCGTTAATGTTACCGAAACACTTAGGTAAAATTTCCTGAGTGTTTTGGCGTTCCCATGGAGCCAAAAAACATTGTAAATTTTACCATACTCTGGTAGTTTTAACCATATTTTTTTCTCAGTATATTTCTGAGTATTTTTTTGCTTTTATTTTTACTTGAAAAAGAACACAAAGGTGAAATTTAAAATTTCTTGGTGCATAATTTTTAATTACACAATATATAAATTCGAGTAATAGCTCTTATTAACCATATATTTATTTATTTTTAAATATTTTATTTTAGTATTTTTTTCTTCTCTTTTCATTAATATTTCCTTAATATGAAAATTCTGGTTTATTAAATTATAGTTCCTATTACCGAACATTCAGTAAAAGATGCAAAACTGAAAAATCAATTTACCCGAATGCTATATAGTATTAAAACAAAATTACCAAATTTAACCTCATTTATTAAACTTCATCATACATAAAGAAGTTGTATTTTGTCGTTTATCTTTAATTTTACCGAAACACTTCGGTAAAATTTCCCGATATTTTTGGTGTTCCCATAGAGTGAAAAACATTGTAAATTTTACCATATTCTGGTAGTTTTAACCATACTTTTTTCTCAGTATAAGAAGATTCTAATTTATACAGTCACGGATATCATTGAGGCATTTAATTGCGTATACTTGTACTTATTTTCTTTAAGTCTAAACAAAACTAAATTAATAAAAATATGATTACTTCAAGTTACATAAAATATGTTTTCTAAAATTTTGTCATGATTATTTTAACGCCAAAAACAAACTCTCACATTTGACGATTCGGTAATCTTTGAGCTGTATTTCCTTAATTTTGTAAACCATCTCGTCACGAAATGGCATGATTTGTGACAAAACCCGAACTCTCAAATATTTGATGAAAATAATTCCTCAGTTACAGAACCTCATTGCAGTGCATTTTGGGAGATTATCTAGAATGACGAAACTGTAATGAAGACTAGACGATCGAAAATAAAGTAACGATAAAGCTGACCGGCTTGTATTATGGTCAAAGATTTTACCAGGAAATCCCGGGTTCGAATTTCGCTCGGACATAGGTGTAATTTATCCCTTTGTCCTTTCAGTCCTTCCTGTGTTGTTTTAGCGACGTTGGTCCACCTATATGGTGACCACGATAAAGTGATTATTAGAAAAGGCACATAGGAAAGAGGGGGGCACATGTGAACATGGTATGTTTTACCACTATGATTTGAAATAAAAAATCCTGAAAAATATGTATGCATTTAAAATTATTATTATTTAATTTTCCATAATTAATTAATTAATTGTTAATTTTTTCTTTTAAAAATTTATGATTACTAATGGTCATTAGTAAATTAAAAATTTGCTAATGGTCAGGCAGAAAATGTTGACAATGATCTTAACAGTAGTGCCAACAGCACTTGTCCTACACCAGAATCAATCCGACCATTTCCAAAAGCCCAAGTAAGTAACTTAAAGAAACAAAAACGCGAAAAGGAAAAATCGCGCATATTAACTGATACTGATACACCTGAGAAAGATAGAATTGCTAAAACTAAAAATGAAAAGATAGAAAAAATTAAAAAAAAAAAAGCATGAAAGAGTATCAGAGAAGAAAGAAAAAGGCCCATTACAACTCCTGAGGAACATGAAGTTGCGAGAAACCCAATTGACGAAATTAACCCAATAAATTCTCATAAACAAATTAACCCAATAAATTCTCATAAGCAAATAAACCCAATAAATTCACGTAGTAAGATACAACCCCTTCAGTATAATGTGTTTCTATATCTGTTATATAAAATATTTTTTTTTAAATATGATGATTGCTTTGTGTTTTTAATCTTGTTCATATCTGCCCCAGGCATGTTCACATGTGCCCCCCTATAGGGGCACATGTGAACAATTGAAGTCATTCTTCTAAAATATCATAAAAAAAAAGAAATATTTTGTTGAAAAATCTCAAAAAATTCCATAAGACAAAGAAAAGACTATTTAAACATATGGACTTCTTTACTGTGAGAAGTTGATGATGTTTTTTGAAAAATGAAGAAATAAAAAAATTTGTTTACATGTGCCCCCCTCTCCCCTACATAAATACAGTAGGCATTACGAGTTTTTTTTTCTTAATTGGGAAAAATAGAATGATGAAAATAGTTTCCTCGAAGAAATGACGATAGTAACTGGTAACTTTGACGAAATTTTTGCTCTTAGCATATACCAGGAAACGGTACCGTCAAAAACGAAAAAAGTTTCGTAAAATTTGAGTATCCAATTTTAACAGTGCGTTGTCATTAAAAACAGGAGGAAGTTATGTGGAAAAGTAAATTTATTCTCGTAGGACTCATTCTTTTAGTATTTATTTTTTATTAACAAAGTAATTCCACAGCAAAAATATAAAATCATGTTAAACAAAACATTTGTTATTGTTTAAACACAGTTTCTAGTTAATTCCAACAGCTTCTAATACGTGTTTTCTTTTCTTGTTCAATATTCGAAGACATTTCTTTGGTCAGAAGCAGTTGTGAGATTTCAGAAACTGTACTTCTTTTATGTCGGCCCAAAACTACCCGCTACCGAAAATAGCTCGGGAATGCAACCAAAGAACCCATCATTGGTAAAAAGAAGCAATATTATTTCGTGTTTCGGAAAGGAATATTCTACGGTCATTACGAGGGTCCAAAACTATTTCCAGCGATTCTCCTACTTCTCTTTATAGAAAAGTTCTCGAACAACTTTTTCCACCCAGCCAAACCTATTTGATTTTATTTTTCTTCTTCTCTTCATTGGAACGTGAACTTATCTTAAAGCATGTCTTCTTGTCTACTACTTTCATCAAATTCAATGAGCCTCTTTCGTATGATGTAATGATACATTCTGTATCGAAAAAAAGGGCTTTTATGTAAACGAGAAAAAGGTGAGCTAATCTAAATACGTTAGTAAAATTGCCTAAAATTATAGTATGAAAGTGTCATTTAACCTTTTTTGCGAAGTTGTAAATGTGTTTGACAACAAAAAATAATTAAATGTAAATGAAACTCTGAGCATATTTTTAGAAACTAATTCAGCTTTTATTACTGTCTGTATATATTTTATCTAATATAGCTTTTATCTGAAAATCCGATAATTAGATCAAAAGTTTTTTTTTTTTTTTTTTTTTTTTTTTTTTTTTTTTTTTTTCGAGAATTGTACATGTTTCTTTTCAATGCAACAACTATTATTTAGATTTTAACAACAAAATCATAGAGATAATGGTATTCAGGCTATTAGTTGTACCTTAAAAAGATTTACGGTTCTTAATTATTAATATTTACAATGCTAGTTAATATAGACATGTTTATTTGAAAGCGTTTCCTAAAAATGGTGCAGAAATATATTAACTGCTGGGGCAGAAAAGCTGATAAAAAATTTTAACAAAAATTCTGTACAATAGCTTAGTGTTGAATCAAAGTAGCTCAGGGTATACAGCGTTCAGGCGAACGCTGTATACCTGAGCTACTGTTATGCACTATACGCTGTATACCAATCAGGTGATACAGGTTCGAATCCCATCAGGCTCACATCGACCACTGTACTGACATAAATACCCTCAGTCATTAACGGATCACGGGTAATAATCGCAATGCCGTCGGGCTATCCGTAAGAGTTTTTTTACCACTTCATAAGACGAAAGTGTGGGCTAGTTCTATCAAAAAGTCCTCCACATAGACTAGTTTATGGGTGAGTCTCACGAAATATGACAATTCACTGTCCCTTGCTCCAAGATCTAATACTATAATACTAAAAGAACATTTTTTTTAAAAAAATTACTAAATAGCATTGCTGTTAGCATTTTAAAATAACTTTGCGCTAGCATTGACTGTTTTGTATACTTAGAAAATTTAATTAAATATCAAAATGTCATTTTCCTGGTATGTCCCAAACAATGTTTCCAATAATAACTAGCTTCAAAACTTCCCATAAATTTTTCAATATCTACTTTTTTTTATCTCAACCGGCGTAAGCATTTCTAGAATATGCGCAGAGGGTATTATTCACAAAAACGTCGTTTAAAAAATTTTTTCCGTCAATAATTTGTTTGTCCCAAGAAAAACTGTCATTTTCCTGGCTGCTTTTATTTAGTGGTTTATAACCAAAATAGATAGAGCCAGCAATCAATTTCTTATGTTAATAGATTGATAAGATACTTTCCTATATGAACATGTCTTGTTGCATGAATAAAGAACCAATTTTCTGGTTCAAAATTTATTTCAAAAAATTTTTCAAGGTGAGTAGGTTTTTGTGTTGTCATTTTCCCGGCTTCTTGAAATCATTAATAACATAAATTACATAGATTTATCTGAGTTATTTTAAGAAATCCTGTTGTTTTCTGCAGAATATAAACGTCTTAGGGCAAAATATAAAATTAAACTAAAGCTATGTGCTTTTAAATGGCGAATTTGTCATTATCCTGGCTGTCATTTTCCTGGCTTATGAATGCAGGACATTGAAGTGTTACCAGAAATTTTTTTAACTGCTAATACTGTAAGGAGGGAAAGCAAATATTAACCTAATATCAAGTTTATGTATGATTGTAAAATGCTAGGATCTAATCAAAGTTATTTCTTTATTTAATGATTGATTATTATACACAATTTTATTCTGTACATATCAGCAACAAAAAATTTTTGTTTCTATCTACAGTGGATAAAACGAATTAACTTAAGCAATTTATGGTCCATCTAACATAAAGTCTTAAGTTGAGTTACTTACTATTAACTTAAAATGACTGCTTTTTAAACTTCTAAGCTAATATGTCATTTTCCTGGTAATTAAGATTTGGTGAATTTCTATTTTTTTTTCTCGAGCAAATGTCAATAAACTACACTGCTGTCTGTAAGATATTAATAAGTGTAACTAAAGAAGCATACAAAAAAAATTTTAGATTATTTTGAAGACTTTAAATTTGAAGAAATTTTTTGGACCGAATGGTCATGTTTAAAAAGAATCACCAATATATCAACGCTTTTTTTCCTGGAGTACTCTTGACTTAGAGATAGAGTTCAAAATTAGAAGACAACGGAGTTGGTCATTGATAGTCGTTAACTCAGAGTTGGGTCGGCTGTTCAACGCTGGATTTAGAATAAAACATAAAATAAAATAGCTTAATTTCTTGACTATTGCGTTGGCGCTGCTCATAAATTACTTTTGCTTTGGGTGATAAAAAGTTTCAAAATTTTCAGGGTTTTTTCTGTCTATGATCTTTTTCAACAAATTATTTCAAAATTATATATCTAGGTGCATCCTTGGCTATAAAAGGCTGATATATTACTACGCCTTTAAGATACCTTTACAAATAAACATTATGCATAAACTCGTCATCTAAATGTTAAACATTAAGGCATGTAGGTTTTTTTTTTTTTTAAAAGGGCAACTAGTAACCTGTAAGGCATTTTCTTCTATGATTTTATTAATAAAATTTGAATGAAGAAATAGTAATTGTTGCATACCAATTATGCGAAGCACCCTGAATAGCTTTTAGTCTAATGATCGGATTTTCACAAACTAGGACCCAATCTTAATAGTACGAGAGAGAGTGTGATCTCAAATGTGCTAATAAATTAGAGCAGACAATATTTCTAGTTACGATATCAGGCTCAAAAAAAACGTACTTTCACTCAATAAATACAAGTTTTTTTTTTTTTATTTATGACCCTCAGAATGTAGGAATCTGGAAGATATGGTTCCCACAGTTTGATCAGGAGAGCGGTAGAAGATTTGATCCCTTTAATGTCAAATTTACTTATTGTGTATTCCGCTACATCTCGGAAACATTTTAAGAAAATCGAAAAATTTTGCATATACTTATATAAATCGTTAATCCAACGATAATGTCAAGCAACAAAAAAATTTATTATTTAATTTCACAAAAGCATTTATTTAATAACAGTATAACAGTATTTTATTTAACAAAAGTCTGATTTTGTATGTATTTTGTTTTGTTTGTCAGTTCGAATGCCGCCATCCGAAGAATCCCGGTGCAGTAAATGGTGCCTTGTGCAAGTTAAATCTGCCGTGGTCTCGAAATTCTTCAAGTTCCCATAACAAATCAATTACTGAATTGGAGATTGGTCGTTCTTTTGTTCAGGTCAAAATTACGATCTGTGGATGAATGAATGGAGTATGACCAGGTCCTCCCAGTAAAATGGGCTGTCGCCTGTATGTGTGTGGCTAACGTCGTTTTCTTGGCCATAGATGGCGCCATTGGGAAAACAAAAAAAGCACCCTTTGCCTCAAACAATCGCTTGATTTCAAGCAGGTTTGCTGGTATAGACAAGTGGTATTAGTAACAACAACAGAAAATAAAAGTTATTTTTTATATTAAGTATCTTGGTATTCAATAAAAAAAAAATCGAAAACAGAATGAAGTGTATCTACCACTACAAATATACAATTCCAGTTCACTAGTATATAAGACGTGTTAACTGGATTCTATGATGGGGTACCTTTTTATAGATGACGGTCGACATGGTCGACATGAATCCCCGCATTCGCATTGGTGACCTTCGGACGTGATGTGAACACGCCTACCTTGACAGAAATGCCCAATGCGATTTGAACACGCCTACTTCGATGGATGGTCCACACGGAGCAGTTGACTTGCTACTCGTGACTGCGACATTAACCTCGCGCTGTTGCTACTCAATCTCGATAAAACTCAACGTTGCCCTGCATACACTCGACTGCTAATTGCAACACAGGAGCAACCACGACCATGAACTTAATACAGCTCTCATAATCAGCAAAAGTATGGTGATCTTCATACAGCTCTCCCGGCCTCTCACAAAACAGCAATGAATCAACTAGTGGTATCAGTTCATCGAATTCTATCGCAGCTATAATTCTGGTGGGGAGTATTGTAGTGTACATACCACTACAAATATAGAATTCCAGTTCACTAGCATATAAGACATGTTAACTCGATTCTATGTTGGGGTACCTTTTCATAGATGAAGGTTGACATTGTAATTTACTCCTCGCCCTACACAGAAAGAAATGCAAGTTTGGACCAATTTCCAAATTTACTTAGACAATATGCTCATCCTTATAGCTTCAACTTAATTTTATACTAATTTTACAATATTTCAATGGTTCGTTGAAACTCATTCATCCCTATTCATTGAGCTATATCTTAGTTATAACATACGGAATTAAAGAATTGTAAAACTATTCAAATTCAAAATTATAGTTAATCACTCAAATCACAATAGAAAATTTTCAAGATTACAAAAAACAGGAAAAACTCATCTTTTTTAAAAAAATTTTATTTAATAACAACACTCAATTTTTTTTTCTAATTTCATTCCATTGTTTTGCCACTTATTCTTTATTAATTAATTTTATTTCCTCTGTTGTATTTTTATTTTTGAAAATTAAATGATCTCCATTTTCAAATCAAGCAATTTTTAATGAAATACAACATCATGAAATCAAAAAAAAAAAAATTTCATTGTAACTTATCTAAACACTAAATGAAAATTTTTCGAAAAAATATTTATTATAAAACAAGTGCAAAACATACAACAAAAATGACAACTAACAGCAGTAAAGATAGTTTAAAATAAAAAATCACTCTTGAAACAAAATTGAATTAAGTAGTTTTCAACGGGGTTATATCTCTAAGAAGCAACTCTAAGTATAAACAGAATTAATTTACGTTTTTAATTTTAAACTTCAATGATCATATTTTCATTATATTTTCCTTAGTTCCAATGGCACATTAAAAAACAATAGAATATCAAAAAGATAACAATAAATCTATAGTAGCAATCCCAGATTGATGTCCGGGAAAGAGCAGGATATTTAACAGGCGAGACAAGTCCATCTCTTCGTGGAGATCAAACAAAGTACAAAAGGGATTAAGAACCAAGTTGATGCGACTTGGATGTTTATTTAAGGCAATCGTGACCAGATATCAGACGAAACATGGTGACAGATTTCATCCTAAGCCAATGATAGACATTGAGAATCTGTTTTAAGCCATGATTTACTGGATTCGCGGAAAGAGTCCCTGAAGATGTTTTTTATTAGACATTTTACATTATAAAAAGGAAGTCTGAGATTAGATCTCTGGAGGACAGAGAACTCCTTTTTTTGTTAGGAAATCAGCCGCCTCATTTCTCTGGATTACACAATTGACCGGAATCTATTGGAGCACTACAGTCTTATTATTAATGGCAAAGCAGTTGAGAAGATTTAAGCAATTGCCGATGATTACGATGGCAAGTTCTAGAGCGGCTGGGTGCATCAATCGCTTGAAGCCTTTAAATCATATATATTTTTTTTTTCATTTTCCTTATCATTACATTTATGTATTAAATATAAAAAATCTGTTGAATCAAAGAGATACCTGTAAGTAGCGTAGTGTGGGTATCTCGATTCTGATTGGTTGTTGAAACGCTTCATTTGTTTACGCTAGCAACTGTTCTCTCCATTCTATTTCGGGTAAGCCAAGCCAATTAAGCATCAATTCTCTTACGTGACATATTCTAAATTCTATCACGAAGATTCTATCTCAAAGATTTCAGTTCTTTCATTATATATTCACACAGAGACTTAAAACAAAGACGGACATGAAGCCGTATGGAACATAAGCAAACTAATTATGCATCGAAGTTGTCAGTTACACAAAAAAAATCTATCACGGTTACAATAAAATACATAAACAAATAATAAATCTAAGTTAAGTAAAAGAAGTAGACAAGAAAGAATTATATTTTAACTAATTAGATGTGCTATACTGTCTATATTTAATTAACTTATCGTTAATTAACATTCTAACTTGTGCGGAGAAATTTAGCTCAATCTTAATACGCAATTTTTGCTGATAAAGATTAGCTTGCGCTGACCTCATAGGTCAATGTGGGTATGGGAGGTCTTCTTCTTCTTGAATTGCAAGTACCCAATTAAGTAGAGTTTAGTGGAAAAAAATGTGTTGCGCAAAAACTAACACTACAAGTAAAGATTGTCAACCTCATATCTAAATTTTAATTTTTATTTAATTTTTTATCGTTAGTTTAAGCTTTTATTTTTAGTTTAAATTTTATTTTTAATCATTTTATATATAATAGCTAAATTTTCAATATACGTATTCATCGAAAAAAAAATTTTTATCCCTCAAATTCGGAAATAAATTTAGTAGGGTCCGTCTGAATTGTGGTGCATAGAAGCAACAGTAGTAATAAGAGATTTTAAAACTTTTAAATCTAGGTTCCCAACGCAGACGCTATTAAATACCCCCAGTGACGCTTCAGAGGATGTGTAAAAACATACATACGGAAGAAAAATGGTTAAATACATGGAAATACGGAATAATACGGTTAAATACGGAAGAACAATGGTTAATACAGCGCTGTATCGCAAATCAAATGAGATGAAATATAATTCTTTCTTGTTTACTTCTTTTACTTAGCTTAGATTTATTATTTGCTTAAGTATTTTATTGCAACCGTGATTAATTTTTGTTTTGTGTACCTGGCAACTTCGATGCGTAATTTCGTTTATTTTCACATGCATTAATGCCTTTCTTTGAGTTAAGTCTCTGTGTAAAAATTGAGTGACAAAATTGAAATCTTAAAGACAAAAACTTTGTGAAAGAATTTAGAATGCGTCACTTAAGAGAATTGATACTTGACAGGCTTGGCTTACTCGAAATAGAATAGAAAGAACAGTTGCTAACGTAAACAAATGCTACATTTCAACAACCAATCAGGATCTAGATACCCACAACGTCATTTGCATGGATCCCATTTATTGTTAAAAATATTATTAGCCTATTCTATGGTGAAAATAACACTTTGTTTGCTTCTTTATGTGAAAATTTTTAACTCTAAGAAGTTTGAGATTACTTTCTTCGTTTTTAAAAATTCAAACTATTTTTCTTGAATTTTTAATAAATTGTTTTAACTTTTTTTTATTCATAAATGACTATAATGCTATATTAATTTTTATTTTTAATATAATGTGTTTAAAAGTTATTTTATGTTCTACATATTAGTTCAAGTCATTAATTTTTTCCCCGCAATTGATATTTTCATTAAAAAAAAATTCCTACCAAAAATTTTCAAGTATGAAACCATTGGTCAGAAGGGAATTTCGATAAATTAACGATATGGTGTTAAAAGTGTACCATATCAAAAATATTTTTTCCAATTCCCGCCTGGGGGAATGCCTGTATGCATTCCCCCAGAATCTGAAGGGCATCTGAAGGGCAGATTTGTTGGCCACTTTTTCTGGGGCACTATATTAGGTAGGCCAACGCTGCTCCCACAGTAAGGACAGATAGTACTGAGAATGAAAGAACAATTATGCCTTGCGCGGTATTTGAACCCAGAACCTTTCTGATGCAAGGCCAGTTCCCGGACCCCTATTAAAATAAAGCATATCAAAATAAAATCATATCAAATATAAAGAACGCAAAAAAAGTTCATTTAAGTTGATTATTAAACGTTTGTCGAAAAAAAATTAAAAGGGGCGTTGAAAAATATTTGTTTTTCAAAATTGTTTATGAAGCTATTGTCTACATTTTTACTTCACAAAAAAAAAATTTAAAAAAAATTAAACAATTATTAATTAAAGTATATTGTGAACATTTCGATATGTAATGAAGTGGAGTTTTCGATTAACTATATTTATTTTCAGAAACATTACTTTTAAAATAATTGCCTTACGTAACTCCCAATCATAATACTTTTTAAAACAGCATAGCATTACAATCTGACTTAGTATATGTTTGCTAACTCAGTTTTAAGATATTGTTTTTGTAAACCCGATATATTTAGAAAGCAGATTTTTATGTTAAAAATTAAAAAGAACTCGATATTTTTGCTGGTGGAAGTGAAGCCTATACAGTGGAAAGTAATTGTTTCTTAATGGCATTGGGAAAATGATTCCCTGACGCACTTTTCCTCCGGCGTAAATTTAAGACGATAATGGCCCCTCCAAATTCGAGTATTTTCTCATTAAAATAATAAAAAAAAATCAGAGTAATGTAATTTTTTTTTCTATCGAGCGTTTCTTTCGCAAAAAATACGTGTGAGTTACGAAATATCCGGAAACATTAAGCCGTTTGTGCCTCTCTTTTGGTAGTAACAGATAATTTTATTACTAAAACACGTACGAGTTACTTAATTTAAAAGGAAACTTACATCTCATGGTTTCATGCTATTACTTAATTATATTTAAGCGATGATTTCTACTACTAAAAAAAATAAATGCTTTAAAAATATATGTTGCATCGTCGGCTAATAAGTTATTTTTGTAAGGTAAAACTTGAGAGGAAAAAAAAAACATTTCTTATTATAATGTTTCCAATAATTCTAAAGTTAATTACTTATAGCTTGGATCGAAACATTTTATTGCATGACTAAAAATAAATTTGATGTTGAATATGGAGAAAAAAAGTAAGCAGATAAATAATAAAGACGAAATAACATAAACATATTTTTTAAAAAAAATGGAACATAAAGCGTAACATTTGATTAGACACGATCAACATGATCATAATAAAGATGCTTTTAAGGTAATAAAATCAGGAGAATATGTAGATATAGACAGCTAAAAATAAGAATTACTCTAAATCTTCATCTAATGATCAGATTTTTAAGAAAATGTAGCTATATTATATTTAATACATTTTCAAACAATATTATTGAAAAAAACATCTTATTAAAATATTTCATTAAAAAAAATATGAATTGAGTACAAATGAAATACACATTAAATACTCGTTTCCAGAACTATAAAAATATACTATCTTTTTGTGTCTGATTTTGAGTAAAATGAATGGTATGATTTATCGCAAATCGGTGTGATTTTACTTCAGGGCATAAATGTAACTGAACAATTCTTCAGAGTCAATGGATTTATCAAGTAGGTAAATGTTAGTTTTGACCCTGCCCAAAGAAAAAATTCCGATAAAATCACCGCACTAATGCAATGTTTGGTAACGACGTTTCTAATGGGGAAAAAAAACCATAAATCTGGTTAATAAAATCAAACTATACGGTATTTAGTTTTTCCATATATATAGTATCGGTTTACCGAAAATTCTAATTCTAATTAAAAATAGAAAATAAATTCTAATTAGAAAATAAATTCTAATTTTTCTAAATTACATTTCTTATTACTGTACAATTTAGTAAAATTCTGTAAGATAAATTAACACAAATAAATGGTTTTTATGCGATGTTCTAAAGTATCGTGTTAAAATTACTAAATTTTAGCACATTTAACAAAGTTTGTCACGTATTACAAAACCATATTCCATTGTTAATTTTTCCGAAATCTTTACCGAATCTCTCCGAGGAAAATTACAGAGCATTTCAGTGTTCCCATAGGGCTAGAAACACTGTAAAATTTACCATATTTTGATAGTCGTGAGCATACTTTTTTCTCAGTATTGTGAGCGAAGGTAAAAAATAAAATTATGAGTTTTTCTTACACAAAAATATTAAAATCGACTTTTTTTTCAGCGTCTCTCGGTCAAAGAAGTTTATAATCTCAATTTATATTTAAAAGATCAAATTAATTTAATATTATATATTCCATAACTTCTCTTGTGAAATTTTGGCCATCAATATTGACACTCTCGAAAATCATCTAAATGTCTGTGAATGATTTTCTTTTATTTTTTCTTTTTGTTCTTTCTGATGAGCCATCTATGAAAAGTTTTGGGAAAAGAAACTTATAAAATTCCTTTCTATTACGCTATAAAAACGGCAGGGCCGGGACATACTAGTTGGTAAGGAGTTAATCCCATGTCCAAATGGTCATGAGTTCGATCCCCGTCAGCGGATGACTCCCCGTGCAGTAACTGTTGACTGGTGTACGTTAACTCTGCCGTGTCTCAAAGTCCTCAGTGTTCCCATAATAAATCATACTTGCTGAAGGTACTGAATTGGAAATTGATCATTCTCTGGTACAGAATTACGATCTGTTGGTGAATAAATGGATGTATAAATAGGTTCGCCCGATAAACGGGCTGTGACATGTGTGTATTAGAAATATCAAATTCTTGGCCATAGATGGAGCCACTGGAAAACAAGAAGAAGAGCACCCCTTTGCCTTAATGGCATACGACTACAACAATAATAAAAAAGGTTATTTATCATTTTTTATACTAAATGTTAACCTTTACTGCGAATCCTTCAACGGAATGTTTGAAGATGAACTAAGTCAACCAAAAAATCCATTCGGTACAGTAAATTCAGGTACAGTAAATTCGGTACAGTCAATTTTGAATATATGTATTTTTATTTTATAACCGTCGTTGAACAGCCAACCCAATTTTAGGGTTTACGACTACTAATATTCAACTCCGCAGCCTTGTAATTTTGAACCCAATCCAGAACACAGGGGAATTCTAATATCAAGTATTGGGAGATATTTGCCTTCGTGGAAGACTTATTGATGGAACTAACCCGCATTTGCGTTACATGGAGACGAAGACCTCCCACAATTAGCCAGATGGCAAGGGGTCCCATATCCGTAATCAATTACCCATAATCCGTCTACCACTGAGGATATTTCACGTCAGCACTGTGGTCGGTGCGAGCCAGAAACGAAATTCATATGGACCAGCCATCGCTGATATTCGAACCCGGTTTACCTCATTGGAAGACGAACACTCTATCCCTTGAGCCATCACGGCTCAAATATATATATATATATATATATATATATATATATATATATAATATATATATATATATATATATATAATATATATATATATATATTTATATATATATATATATTTATATATATATATATATTTATATATATATATATATATACATATATATATATAATATATATATATATATATATATATATATATATATATATATATATATATATATTATATATATTATTATATATATATATATATATATATATATTATATATATATATATATATATATATATATATATTATATATATATATATATATATATATATATATATATATATATATATATATATTATTATATATATTTATTATATATATATATATATATATATATATTATATATATATATATATATATATATATATATATATATATATATATATATATATATATATATATATATTATTGATAAAAAATTTTTTAAAATGTTTTTTTCGTTACATATAACATATTATCTTAGCAAACAAAACGTTCAGTTCTATACCTCAAACCCAATGACTTAAAACAATATCTATGCACTAAAGTACAGTGCAATCTAGATCCATATTTTCGTGTTAAGCTTCTCACCACAAATCAATCCACAAACGAGGCTCATATTCCGTAATTCCCCAAAGAGAAATCTGTGATGCTTCCACGCTTATTCATTGCTATGATTCTTTGACACCAACATATTTTTAGAATCAACCTGCCTTTAGACTCTCATTGTTTACGGTGTGGTATGCGATCGACAGATAGAAATAGACATGTTTCATCTTTCTGAATGTTTTAGTCAATTTTTCATTGTCCTTTAGGAACACTAGAGAATAGCTAAAACCATGCAAAAGTGATTATTTGAGTGTTTTCCCCAAATATCATATGCTGCTTATTTATTTTCCGTCCTAGACTGCTGGCTATTAGAAGTTTATAAATACTGCAATTCGGATAATTGTCCTCGAAAAACGAATGTTGCTTACCGTAATATTCAGAACTGACAGTATTAACAATGAAGAAAAAGATCACATCACTTTTCTAACAGAACCTTGCAGTATGACAAATAGTAGCTTTACGTATCATAGTTTGACTCGTTAGATTATACTGTTTTTGTGGAGTATAGCAGTAAAATCTTTATTTAATGTATTATTCTAATTTTTAGGATTTGAAGGGAATGAATGAATGAATTGATGAATGGTGTTAATCAATGAATTGAACTATAAAATTGAATAAACCAATATTGACAGTACGAAACATTTTGCCTATTAATAGATAAAATATTTCGAATTTAAAACAAAAAAAAATTTTTCTGTTTTCAAAATAAATTTCAACCGATTTGAAGCATTTCCAACACTGTAAAAAATTCCGTATCAAATTATGGAAAAATGTACCGGCTACCAGGGTGCTGGTACATTTGACTGAAATTCAAATTTAACAGAACATGTTACGGAACGAAAAATTTGATAAACCGTGATTTTTACAGTAATAATCGCAAAATGAATGTATCTCTCTAATTAACCAAATATTACTATAAAAATTACGATATAATATTTTAGGGTAAAAACGAATTTTGCGGATGATGCACCCAAAGTGCCGTTATCTTATAAAGTAATTTGATCAGGAATTTTTCGTGGTATATAAGGCCTTACTTTCAATGGTCAACTTTCGCATTTTAAACAAAAAATACAACCTTAAACCAAAAATTTTAAAAAAAATAACAAATAAGCGCAAAGCCCATATTTCTTACCACAAAGAAAAATAAAAATATCACTATAGAAGTTTTGAAATTTGCAGAAAGTTATACTTATATTGCACGTCATAAACAAAAGAGTTAGGGCCTGTTTTGTAATATAGGGTAACAAAACAAACTAAAAAGCAACGTGAAATTTTTTCATATATTTGTAAATATTTTTGTTTTGTTTAAACGCTTATTTATTTAACTATTTATCATACATTATAAACTTTTTTTACATTTATTTAATTGTACTTGAAAATTAAGATGTAACTAGGTTAAAGTGTCCTCTTTTAAATATTTATGTGCTTGTTAAAATGGAATCATTTACGTTATTACGTCAAACAATCATTTACAATCGATTAATGAAAAATTACGGTATAAAGTACTAGTACTTTGTGTGCATCATCAAAAAAATCAATTTTAACGAAAAATCCATTTTTATGGTATAATAATATGCAGTACTATTTATTTAGTCTTTCAGTGATTCATTCAGTGATTCAGTGAACTAGAGTCATTCAGTGATTCAGTGAACTAGAGTCATTCAGTGATTTTATTGTAATTACTACTGTGAAATTTACGGTGTATCCAGTTTTTGTCCCGTATCATGTTCCTGTAAAAATAGATTTTACGGTAAAAAGTACCGGCACCCTAATTACCAGTACCTTTTACTGTAATTTATTCCAGAATTTTTTTGCAGTGTAATGGATTAATTCCACTATTAGTATGCATTTTAAGTAAACATAAAAATTTACTAACGCCTAAAATAGTCACTTTTTGGTATATCTAAAATTCTTATGTTGTAAGTATAATATTTTAATATTATGTATTATTTATGGTGCAGTAAAGGAAAAATTACAAAAAATCTATTCAAATTACATTAATGTGCTTAAAATTGTCACTATCTTTAAAAGGGGAAAGGTTTGATATTTTATATCATATGTAATCATATTTATGATTTGATTCAGAAAAAAAGATCATCATTTTCATCATGCATTTAAAAATTTAACGAGTTTCAAAATTTTAAGTTTTATATTTATTTGAGGACTAAATAAAATGCTTAAAATCAAGTGACGTTTTAAAAACGAAACAAAAAAAGCGCGGATAGAAAACTTTTAAACAGAAATAAATGTCAAACATAACCTCTTCCTTAGGAGCAAGATTTTAACTTTTTTCAATAGAGTTTCTTTTAAAAAATTACAGTAATAATTACAGTAAAATCACAGAATCCCCCTAATTAAATAAATAATACTGTAAAAATTACGGTTTAATATTTTATTTACAGTATATTTTATTTATATTTTATTTTACGGTATAAATGGATTTAACAACAAAATGAATTTTACGAATGATGCGTCCAAAGTGCTGGTACTTCATTTCGTAATTTGATCCGGAATATGTGTGTTACTTAAAATTTTCAAGATCATTTTATTATTATTTTATTACATAATTTTTTTTTCAGAATTGCATTAGGTAGGCCGGAAAGTACTGTCATTTCGGTACAATAAATATTCGTTAGTCTTAAAAACCAATTCATTTTATTCGATCCATTTCGATTCACTTTCGAGCTGGCATTGAAAGGTTGTTGCTAACGAGAGAGAAAACATTAATTAAAAATTAAGTGTTGATAAAAAATATCCAATACACCGAAACGACAATACTTTCCGGTCCACCTAATACTTGTTTAAAAGCAGAATTTCAAAACTCGGAAATGAAAATTTCAAACTAAATATTCTTTTGCGAGACGATAATTGTTTCTAAGTAGAATTTAGGAGAAAGCCAAATTAAAATATCAAAACTATTGAAATAATAATCTTTACAAAAAATAATTTTTTGCGCAAAACGGTATTCGTTTATAAGCATCCGTTTATATTTGAGAGCACCAATTTCCCCAAAACATATCTGAAAGTATTACAAAGCATATTCTTCTATAAAAAAGGAGCTACGTAAAATAAAGTATATACGCAGCATATACATTATTCTACGCAGCTATGTTTTCAGCTATATACGTAATAGTATAATTCATAAAGTATATATGATTTATAATAATTAAAATATAATAAAGCTTATTCTTCTATATATGCATATTTTTCTATAAATGAAAGTATTATAAAGCATATTCTTCTATAAATGAAAGTATTATAAAGCATATTCTTCTATAAATGAAAGTATTATAAAGCATATTCTTCTATAAATGAAAGTATTATAAAGCATATTCTTATATAAAATGGGAGCTGCGTATAATAAGATACATATGCAGCATATACTTTATTCGACACAGCTATAATTTCAGCTATGTACGTAGTAGTATAAAGCATAAAGTATATATGCGTGATAATAATGATATTATTATGAAACTAATTCTTCTACATTAAGCATATTTTGTTTATAAATAAATGCATTATGAAAAATATTCTTCTATAAAATGTTGAGCTGCGTATGATAAAATATACATGTAGCATATATTTTTTTCTAGGCAGCTATATTTTCAGCTATATGCATAGTAGTATAAATCATAAAGTATATATGCTTTATAATAATGAAATTATTATAAAGCTCATTCTTCTACATTAAGCGTATTTTTTCTATAAATAAATGCATTATGAAGAATATTCTTCTATAAAATGGAAGCTGCGTATAATAAATTATATATGCAGCATATACTTTATTCGACACAGCTATATTTTCAGCTATGTACGTAGTAGTATAAAGCATAAAGTATATATGCGTGATAATAATGATATTATTATTAAACTAATTCTTCTACATTAAGCATATTTTTTTATAAATAAATGCATTATGAAAATTATTCTTCCATAAAATGTTGAGCTGCGTATAATAAAATATATATGCAGCATATATTTTATTCTAGGCAGCTATATGCGTAGTAGTATAAATCATAAAGTATGTAGGCTTTATAATAATGAAATTGTTATAAAGCTAATTCTTCTACATTAAGCGTATTTTTTCTATAAATAAATGCATTATGAAGAATATTCTTTTATAAAATGGAAGCTGCGTATAATAAATTATATATGCAGCATATACTTTATTCGACACAGCTATATTTCAGCCATGTACGTAGTAGTATAAAGCATAAAGTATATATGCGTGATAATAATGATATTATTATAAAACTAATTCTTCTACATTAAGCGTATTTTTTTATAAATAAATGCATTATGAAGAATATTCTTCTATAAAATGGAAGCTGCGTATAATAAATTATATATGCAGCATATACTTTATTCGACACAGCTATATTTTCAGCCATGTACGTAATAGTATAAAGCATAAAGTATATATGCGTGATAATAATGATATTATTATAAAACTAATTCTTCTACATTAAGCGTATTTTTTTATAAATAAATGCATTATGAAGAATATTCTTCTATAAAATGGAAGCTGCGTATAATAAATTATATATGCAGCATATACTTTATTCGACACAGCTATATTTCAGCCATGTACGTAGTAGTATAAAGCATAAAGTATATTTGCGTGATAATAATGATATTATTATAAAACTAATTCTTCTACATTAAGCATATTTTTTTATAAATAAATGCATTATGAAAAATATTCTTCCATAAAATGTTGAGCTGCGTATAATAAAATATATATGCAGCATATATTTTATTCTAGGCAGCTATATGCGTAGTAGTATAAATCATAAAGTATGCAGGCTTTATAATAATGAAATTGTTATAAAGCTAATTCTTCTACATTAAGCGTATTTTTTCTATAAATAAATGCATTATGAAGAATATTCTTCTATAAAATGGAAGCTGCGTATAATAAATTATATATGCAGCATATACTTTATTCGAAACAGCTATATTTTCAGCTATGTACGTAGTAGTATAAAGCATAAAGTATATATGCGTGATAATAATGATATTATTATTAAACTAATTCTTCTACATTAAGCATATTTTTTTATAAATAAATGCATTATGAAAATTATTCTTCCATAAAATGTTGAGCTGCGTATAATAAAATATATATGCAGCATATATTTTATTCTAGGCGGCTATATGCGTAGTAGTATAAATCATAAAGTATGTAGGCTTTATAATAATGAAATTGTTATAAAGCTAATTCTTCTACATTAAGCGTATTTTTTCTATAAATAAATGCATTATGAAGAATATTCTTCTATAAAATGGAAGCTGCGTATAATAAATTATATATGCAGCATATACTTTATTCGACACAGCTATATTTCAGCCATGTACGTAGTAGTATAAAGCATAAAGTATATATGCGTGATAATAATGATATTATTATAAAACTAATTCTTCTACATTAAGCGTATTTTTTTATAAATAAATGCATTATGAAGAATATTCTTCTATAAAATGGAAGCTGCGTATAATAAATTATATATGCAGCATATACTTTATTCGACACAGCTATATTTTCAGCCATGTACGTAATAGTATAAAGCATAAAGTATATATGCGTGATAATAATGATATTATTATAAAACTTATTCTTCTACATTAAGCGTATTTTTTTATAAATAAATGCATTATGAAGAATATTCTTCTATAAAATGGAAGCTGCGTATAATAAATTATATATGCAGCATATACTTTATTCGACACAGCTATATTTCAGCCATGTACGTAGTAGTATAAAGCATAAAGTATATATGCGTGATAATAATGATATTATTATAAAACTAATTCTTCTACATTAGGCATATTTTTTTATAAATAATGCATTATGAAAAATATTCTTCCATAAAATGTTGAGCTGCGTATAATAAAATATATATGCAGCATATATTTTATTCTAGGCAGCTATATGCGCAGTAGTATAAATCATAAAGTATGCAGGCTTTATAATAATGAAATTGTTATAAAGCTAATTCTTCTACATTAAGCGTATTTTTTCTATAAATAAATGCATTATGAAGAATATTCTTCTATAAAATGGAAGCTGCATATAATAAATTATATATGCAGCATATACTTTATTCGACACAGCTATATTTTCAGCCATGTACGTAGTAGTATAAAGCATAAAGTATATATGCGTGATAATAATGATATTATTATAAAACTAATTCTTCTACATTAAGCGTATTTTTTTATAAATAAATGCATTATGAAGAATATTCTTCTATAAAATGGAAGCTGCGTATAATAAATTATCTATGCAACATATACTTTATTCGACACAGATATATTTTCAGCCATGTACGTAGTAGTATAAAGCATAAAGTATATATGCGTGATAATAATGATATTATTATAAAACTAATTCTTCTACATTAAGCGTATTTTTTCTATAAATAAATGCATTATGAAGAATATTCTTCTATAAAATGGAAGCTGCGTATAATAAAATATATATGCAGCATATATTTTATTCTAGGCAGCTTTTTTTCAGCTATATTCGTAGTAGTAAAAATCATAACGTATATATGCTTTATAATCATGAAATTATTATAAAGATTATTCTTTCATATAAAGCATATTGTTCTATAAACGAAAGTATTGTAAAGCATATTCTTATTGAATTCAAAATATTATAAAGCATATTCTTCTAAAAATGGGAGAGAGAAGTTTGTCAAAAAAAAATCAAAACATGTAACATTTTATGAAAATAAAAATGACGAGTTCTTTTTTAATCCACCTTGATAGAGTTTAAAAAAAAAAATAATAGATAGCTGCGAAACTTTTTACTCATGCCGTTTCGAAAAAATTACTCTCTTCTAAAAGTTGATCGCTGCAGATAATGTTCTAAAAATGATAGTGTTTTTTTCCCTATCACTGGATCGTAAAGAACTTTTTTTTTACTGAAATGATTGGTTATTAGGCTCTCGTAACACCTGTCTTTCAATTTCCTTTTATATTTTCGTTTCAAGAATATAGTTTGAGAGAAAAATGCAGAAAAGGTAAGAAAATATAAAAGGGGTTTCTTGAATATTTAAAATAGATTATAAAGTTTGTTGTCGATTTAGATTTTTATATTTTTACTTTATTGAGTCAAAGCCACCGCATGTTTTAATAAAATAAAAGTCATTCCAAATAAAAATATATTAAATATATTTGTTTAAATAGGTATCAAATATTGTTTTCTTGATAAAGCAGTGCTCATAGAATAAAATTAAACTTGAGAAGCGTAATATCATAACATTCCCTCATCGTAGTTTTGCTATAACAAACTAACATTTATATATAGTAAAAATAATAATCATTATAACGCTAACATTTACTATAAATTGGTTTTGTAAATATTTTTATTAATAACTGCATTATTAAAATACTTCAGAGAGATTCAAATAATAATTCTTATTATAGATACGGAATTCCGAGTAACTAATAGCAGAATATCTTTAATGTTTATAATAACACGCAAATATCAAGTAAAACATATATGTGTTGAAATTTTACAATAAAAAATAAAAACTTATTTGCTTATAAAGCAAATAACGAAGTTAAAAGCAAATAACTATGCTTATTTTCCTTTGAACTTCGTGGAATAAGCTTAGTTCTTTTTTTCGTTTTATATTACAGAGTGGAAGAAAACAATTTTACTTGAATGATTTTTTTGCTTTAAACTCATAAAATATTTCAATCTCATTTCTTGAAAAGAAACTTCGGCCATAAAAGAACGGAGAATGGATTATATTTTACAAATTAGAAAATTAAAGAGAAACATTTAACTTCATTTTTCTCCAAGAAATAAAAATAATTCGCAATTTTATTATTGCGAATTATTGACAATAAAAAAATCGTTGCATCAAAATTAAAAATACGTTCATCAAGACATCCCGGAATTTTGTAATGATTTAGGCAGATTTGATTCCAAAAATTTAGCATTCTATTCGATTGTGTCAAAATTTGAACCTAATTATTTAACTCATAGTTAAATGTAAAAAATTCTGAATGAAGTTAAGGTATAAAGTATCGGCACTTCATATGTATGATCTGTGAAATCCATTTTATCGCAAAATCTATTTTTACGGTAAAATATTATACCGTAATATTTACGGGAATATTTATTTATTCAGAGTAATTCAGTGATTTCATAGTAATTATTACTGTAAAAATTACGATATATCAAATGTTACATGTGTACATGTTACATTTCACAGTAATGTTACTAATGTTACGTAACATGTTCCCGGTCAAAATGGATTATACGGTAAAAAGTACCGGTACCCTGAGTTCCAGTATTTTTTCTCGTGATTTGAGCTCGAATTTTTTACTGTGCAAGTTCATTGACAAACTTATTGCTTAAATTATTATTGGAATTCTGGTTTCTATAGAAACTTTTTAATTAACTTTAAACCAGGCAGATTATTTAGCTATATTAGAAAAGTTAGTTCCTAGAACTTCCAAGTAATTTTGAATTTCAATATATTTGTTTCAGTCACAGAATGACTGATCACAGTTTGTGAAAGGTAAATATAAGTTATTAGAAAGTGCAAAAAACCTTATGTCTTTCCTTATTTCATGCTCAGGACATTCAAAGTTGTTCTTTGTTCATTAATAGTCATCTAATGTCTATTCTTAATTTTTTTTAAATGACTAGAATTCATTTATAATCATTTTGACTACATTCAGAAAAGGTATGATAAAGATTGTAGCCTATTTTTTTCTGATGTACATAGTTATCTTTTTTGTAACATATTGATATTTTTTGTGATATATCTACACGGAAAAAAAATTATGGTAAAGTTACCATACAGCACGGTAAAAAACGATTTAAGGAAAACGAAATATTCGGTATTTAGACCATTCATATGGTATTTTTCCGCTCAAATGGTAACAATTTACCGGAAGTTCTTGTTTTCAACAAATAGCTCTTATTACCATGCATTTAGTAAAAAAATGCAATACGAAAAAATAAATTTAACCCTGATAAATTATTTTTATGCCATGCTCTAATGAAAAGTACCAAAAAGTACCAAATTTTATCACATGTTATAATTTAACATGTTATGTAACATGTATTTAACATTTTATACATGTTATATTGTTAATTTTTCCAAAAACATTTACCAAAGCCAGTAAAAATTACCGAGCTTTTTGGTTTTCTCTTAGAGCCAAAGACTAAGTAAATTTTGTGATATTATGGTAATTTCAACCATACTTTTTTATCAGTGTGCAGATACTTAGATTTCTACAGATATTAACATTAAAAAATGAGAAGTCATCAAATTTCAAAAGGAATTATTATAGAAATCCTTTCATTTTTTATTATTTTTTCTATGAAGTCGAGTCACAAAAATAGTTTTGTAGTAAAATATTTTAATATTGTGTTTTAAAACTTAGACAATAACCATGCCAAATTATCAACATCATTAAAAAAGGATTCCTATTACTATGCTTTGTTCAATTTAAATTATTTTTTATGACTGCGTTGTTTATCAAATGAATGTTTAATTATCACTTTTTAATTAAGTTGTTTTCTAAGATAAGCTTTTATTATTATTAAGTTATCATTAAGTTGTTTTCTTCAATCATTATAGCTGGAATTTTCTTACTTGCTTGAACTGTGTATATGAAATAATGCGGAATTTCAATTTCGAGTTCTGAGTTAAAGAATTTCGATTGAGCTAATTTTAAGTAATAATGACCAAACTTTCAATAGCAATTTTCTTATTGCATTTACTTTAAGAAATTTCTTTAATAATCATTATTATAAACCTTGTGAAAAGTTTCAGGTAGCCGTTTGATAAATATTTGATCGTGTCAAAATTCTTTTTACAGAAAAAAAAACAAACATTTAATATAAATACCGTCAGAGGTATTCTAACAAAATTGAAAAAAAAAAAATAATGAACCAAAATAAAACGAAAATAAATTGAAATTGAAAAATGTCATATTGCTTCTGGGTTTAATTTGGCTGAATTCCATATGAGTTTTTCAACAATCTGCGCATACTTGCGATGACAAAACTAAAAATTAATAAAAAAAAATGGGGAAAATAGGAAACAAACTGAAGAGTTTGGTTTCCAAGTAAGTTTTTAGTACATAATTTTGTGTTCATTTATTAATTTCTCTCTAACAAAAAACATTTGGATTGTATTAGTTTTAATAAAGATGCCATTAAAAAATATTTTCAACATAAGTTTATAATTCCCAGAATAAGTATATTAGGCCCGTTACTTAACAAAAAGAATAGCTCCAATGACCAGTTATACTTCTTTCTTTACGGTTTTAAAACCATGCTAGTTGTAAATGGTTTTAAAAAAACAGTATAGTTTTGCATTTTATAGCTTTTTAAATATATTAGTTGTAAACGATTTCAAAACCATAAAAGCAAAAAACGTTCTTTAACGCTAGTTTTACGGTTAATTGAATGGACAGACTGCTGCAGGTTATTTTACTACAATTTTAGAATGAAAATTATAACAATGCATGTAACCATGTGTTTTTTATTATTTGAGTGTGAAGTTTGAGCATTTTATAGAAGTATAATAGACAGGACTGTAGCAAACTAATAGAAAAATTTTCTCCTAAATGACTCATCATTAATTCCATGCCATTATTAATCTAGACATCATTGAAGATTAATTTACCAGCACAAGAATAAAAGCACAGGTTAAAACAGTGCTAATTGCACAGAAAGAAAAATTCTGGTAAAATTAGCGTACTGTATATTGATGGCGTTTCTGGTAAGAAAAAAAAATTATAAATAAATAAATAAAAGCGTAATTCTTGTAATAAAACCAAAATATACGGTATTTATAATCCATTCATTTGGTGATTTACCGGGAATTCTCTTTTTCAGAATTGTAGCTTTTTAACCTACCATTCTGTAAAAAATGCAAAACTGAAAAGTAAATTTGACCAAATATATTTTATTGAACTTAGTAATGAATCTTTTTTGATATACCAATTAGTTGGAAAGTTATTGCCATTTTAAGCGTTTGCGAGTTTTTCTCTTCTTTTTTACGTTATACTTTGTCTTGCTCCGGAAAAACTATAAGATTTAGTAACCTAAAATTACGAAAGTGTATAGAAAAATGTACAAATCGTTAGATGACTTAAAAAAAAATTAGGATTCGAGATTTTAGAATTATTAACTGTCAAACGTGTTGCAAAAAAAAAAAATAAAAATAAAAAATAACAAGTTGACTACTACCCGCTGAAATACAACTACGAAGTTTACATTTGACATTCTGAAAGGTTCATTTTCAACTATGAGTTGAACGCGATTTTTTTTTCTTTCAATATGCTGAATTGTTCTAAAGTTATACCAATTTTAAGTATTTCTTTTTCCTTGAAATCTTTTCAACTTTTTTGTTCCTTTAAATGATAATTACTCTTCCATTGTTAAATATAATTTTTGTATCTCTCGAAATGAACATTCAATAAGTTTGCGCTTAGCTTAATTTCATAAGTAACTCTGATAAGTAACTAATAAAATAAATAAATATAATATAAAAATAAGAAAAATAGATTAAAAATTACCTGTAAATCGGGACAGTAATATTGAGATATTTAAAAAAAATAAGATTCTCAAAAGAAAAGAATAAAACGTTTCCTATTCGAACTTTTATACAATATCAGGTTATCGTTATAGATTGTTAACAAGTAAAACCATCGTATTTTCTTTACATACAAAGTTGTTCTTTGAAACAATACTTTTATTCCGAGAAGGAAAAAAAAATTGGGGATAAAATATAGTTGGTTCAAGAATGTTTCAAAAAATAAAGACAAATAACACTTTTAAGGTACAAATTTAAAATATTATAAAGCACAAAAAATCATTTTCACCTCCATCTAAGGGATTCGAAACTCCACACTTTCTGAAACATTTTACGATAACATTATTTGTGGACAAATGTATTATATCCTGAGAGAATAAAATTTCACTTGAGAAAATTTGATAGACTTAATATATTTTTTTTACAGTTTTTAGTTTTAAAACTTTTTATATTTGATTTATTCGGTATTCGTCTTTTGCACTCGACATATCAAAAAATTGATATCCGGTAATCAAAACCAGGGGGTCGACTTATACAACTGGTCGATTCATGCACTGGCATTATCAGAAATAACACTCTCACTTTTGACGATTCAGCATTTCTTCACCTGTAATCCGTTAATTTTGAGAATCATTTCGTCACGAAATCACGTGATTTGTGACGAAACGCGAACCTTCAAATATATCAAGAAAATGTTTTATGAACTCCAAACCTCAAAGTGCATTGTGGGAGATTGTTAAATGGAATGACGAAAGAAGGAAGGCTAAACGATTGAAAGTTAAGTAACGAAATAAGCTGAATTGACTGTATGGTGGTCAATGCACTGCCCACGTACCAGAAAGATCCCAGATCCAAATCCCGCATTGGGCATGGATGTAATTCATCTCTTTGTTATATTTGCCTTTCTTGTATTGTTGGGGTGGCATTGATTTACACCTTTATGAAGCCCATGATAAAGTGATTCTTTTAAAAATTAGACACATTAGGCACTAACAAGGTTTTTTATTTATTTTTGTTTTTATTTATTTTCCTTTTTATTTTTTATTTTTTTGGGAAAAAAACAAAATGAAGAAATATATCTTTAATTTTGAAGAAACTCTCCTTCTTCCTCGAAGAAGTGACGATAGTTATTTTGTCACTTTGACGAAATTTTTTTATCGGAGGTTGTGCCAGTAAACAGTTTCGTCAAAAAAGTTTCGTGATATTTGAGTATCTATTTTTTGTAGTGGATGTATAAGGTATATATTTTTAAAGATTTAAAGACAAAAATTCTAATTTCTATAAATACCTAAAGATGTTAAGATCAAAATATTTTTTTAAATGATTATCAAAACCTAGAGAAATAACCAACTACATGACCTTATCTTAACAACAACAAAAAATATAACCTTTTAACCTACAAAATCTGAAAGAATTCAAAATAAACCGTATAAGGTTTCGTTTCTCAACATTTTAAATGTTTCCCATTCCTCTCCATAAAAAGCTCTATTTCCGTAATTTTCTTTCATTCTCACAATCTTTTTTAAATCCCTAAAGTAATTCATTATTTACAGTTCCTCCTGGTTTCTTTCTCGTTTCCGCAGCAGCGAACATAAATAATTAAACGTAGGATCAAATATACCTGAACAAGCGGCTAAGTAGGATGAGTTTTATTCTTTGTGGCTTCAAACAACTCTTTCATCTCAAAAAGCTAGTATGCTTGAAATTGTGATGCGCTAGAATCTAAAGATTTCCTGCTAAAAAGTTTTCTGGCGATTTCAGTATTTTATTAAACTTTTAAAACCGCAATTGATGCTATTTCATACAATGCATTTATTTTCAGAAATACAATTATTTGTGACTTGAAAATATTTAGGTAGATGACTTACTTATTGTTTCACACATTAGAACATACACGAAGAAAAGAATTCTGGTAACATCATCGTACTGTGTACCAATGAGATTTCTTGTAATAAATAAAAAGCACAATTCTGATCGATAAAATTAAAAGTTACGGTATTTAAACCTTTTATTTGGTAATTTTTCAGTTCATGTGATAACGGTTTTCCGGAAATTCTGATTTTCAAAATTATAATTTATATTACCACACATTTAGTAGAAAATACAAAACTGAGAAATAAATTTGAATGAATAAATGATTTTTATACCTAGCTCTACGTAATCATTAAAAAAAGTACCAAATAATATCAAATTGAGCATATTATAAAACCAAATTTTATAGTTAATTACACCAAAACTTTAAACTTTTGGGGTTCCCATAGAGTCAGAAATTTTACCATAATCTGGTTAATTATACCACAATCTGGTATTTTTTCTCAGATCAGAATTTTCTTTAACAGCCAGAAAAATGCATTTATTAATAAAACTTTTGTTTCCTAAAGCGGACGAAAATGACGTGCACATTAATTTCATTACAAATAAGTAAAAATGTAAGAGAGATTCCTGATATATTAATTGAAATTTGGATGAACACTAAAAAATGCAATTTCCTATGGTATTTTTTATTGTCAATCAGGTCATCCTTGAAAATTTCAGTGCGGAATCATATTACATTTCCCTGAACATTTACGTTACTAAACTTTTCTTCTTTTTTTTTTTTTTTTTTTTCGTTATCTGGTAGATTTTTCCTCTGTCCATATACTCTCCAAGATTCTCTCCACATCATGATGATCAACATCCTATTCAGCTTTGAAATCATTTCTGCATAGTTAATTTTACGTGTTCCTCCATGTAAACTGCATTTATAACAAGACCAAATTGCCGATTCAAACAGTTGTCGTCTGCAGCGACAGTTTTGACTTAATCTTTCACTGAAATTGCCTTCTAAGTAATTCATTTCTATTGAAATGGCAGATACCCCTCAGCCAAAAAACAACTGAATCTAAATGTTCTGGAAGCAATTACCCGCATCCCAGAAGCCTCGTTGAAATGTGATATAACTCAGAAGTGATATTTGCATCTAACTCAAAATTATAGTTAATGTACATCAAAATATTATATACTGTTTCTGTTTTATTCAAGAAAATAAAAACATTTTTAAAACATTTCAACTTGAATACACTGTAAAAAAAAATCCGGATCAAATTAAGATATAAAACATCAGCACTTTGTGTGCATCATCCGTAAAATCCATTTTACCATAAAATCCATTTCTACCGTAAAGTTCCATTTTTACCGTAAAATCAATTTCTACCGTAAAATCCATTTTCACAGTAAAATCCATTTTTACGGTAAAATAATACAACAAAATTTTTCAAATATTATATAATGTTTCTCTTTTCTTCAAGAAACTAAAAACATTTCAACTTGAATACACTGCAAAAAAAAAAAATCCTGATCAAATTACGATATAAAACATCAGCACTTTGTGTGCATCATGCGTAAAATCCATTTTTACGGTAAAATAGTACAACAAAATTTTTCAAATATTATATACTGTTTCTCTTTTCTTCAAGAAACTAAAAACATTTCAACTTGAATACACTGCAAAAAAAAAAAATCCTGATCAAATTACGATATAAAACATCAGCACTTTGTGTGCATCATCCGTAAAATCCATTTTTACGGTAAAATAGTACAACAAAATTTTTCAAATATTATATACTGTTTCTCTTTTCTTCAAGAAAATAAAAACATTTCAACTTGAATACACTGTAAAAAAATATCCTGATCGAATTACGATATAAAACATCAGCACTTTGTGTGCATCATCCGTAAAATCCATTTTACCATAAAATCCATTTCTACCGTAAAATCCATTTTTAGCGTAAAATCCATTTCTACCGTAAAATCCAATTTCACCGTAAAATCCATTTTTACGGTAAGATAATAAAACAAATTTTTATAATAATATTTATTTAATTATAGTGACTCAATAATTACCTTGCCCCCTAAGTGCAGCAAATGTAAAAGGCATTTTGCAGTAAAATTTAGCAAATTATTTTTTACAGCAATATTTATTAAATTACAGTAATTCAGTGATTTTACAGTAAATATCACTGTAGAAAAATTACGGTATATAAAATGTTTTATTTCGTAAAATTTAAAAGTAAAAAATACCTGCTCCCACTTTTTAGCACAGTTAAGTCTATCTCAAATTCGGTATGGCACTTAAATCTTCGAATGGAATAAAACAAAATAACGGAGCAAGTAGTAACACCAAATTCATTTGATCAGACAAGTTCTGTCGTTGCCTCGGTATGAATTACACTATTTTAACAGATGATATTCTACTGGTACGGATATCTATTAAATCTTCTTGTACGATAGAAAGATACACTGAGAAAAAAAGCGTGGTGACCAAATTAATTTAAAATTTACCGTGTTTGCTGCTCTACGGTAACACAAAAAGGCTCGGTAATTTTTACCGAGGCTCTTTTGAAATGATTTTGGTAAAAATAGCAAGAAAATTTGGTTTTATAATATGCCATATAATTCGTAAATGTGATAAAATTTGGTAATTTAGTTATGACACCTTAGAACAAGACATAAAAACCGTTTATTATGATCAATTCACTTTTCAGCTTTGTACTTTATACTAAATGTGTGCTAATAAGAACTATAATTTTGAAAACGAGAATTTCCAATGAACCATAACGATATGAACAAAAAAATTTGTTGTTTTTGTTTTTACAGAAATGTTACTTCCATACAGTACGGTAATTTTTCCAGAATTTCTTTCTCCGTGTAGGTAGATAGATATAGATTAATATGAAGAACTGTCAATTGTTGGAGAGAAATATTGAATATATGTTTCTTGCTTCCTTTCTTATACCATTAAATTACAGAGAGAAAAAAAAATTCTTATAATATTTTGGTTAATATTCCATGAATTCAACAATAGGTAGTCCAAGGTTATGCAATGAAAAATCAATAAAAAAAATATCAATGTTAATATAATACGCACTAATGCCAATTAATCTGAGCGTTGATACTCAAGGTGCCATGCATAAACTCCCAAGTGCATAATTTCTAGTACGTTTTCTCAATACGTGAAGGTATTTTTTTTTTTGTGTGTAATTTAGCACAGCAGAGCCGTTTGGTGTTTCAGTATTTAATTATAGAGAAAAAATACTCCAATGTGCGAGAATAATTTACAAAATATTTTTTTGTTCAAGGCTACGTAGCGTGAGGTGAGTACATAATTATGCTTTAACTTTATCGGTAGATATGAAGTTATTTCCTTAAATTTCTCTTAATAAGTGTGAAAATCTATACTTTTTCTGAAAACTTATTATATTATAAAAAAAATTTAAATCTCTAACAAATTGAAAAAATAAATTTTTGCTACTGAATTTACAATACTAAAAAATACGTAAAAGCTAAGTTTTAAAATTAGTTTTAAAGTAAGAAAATAATTCTGTTTTTGCCAATTCTCTTTCCCCTCCATAACTATTATAAAATTTATAGCATAGAAAAAAAGTGAAATCCGACAAGCCTAGAGCAAGTCAAGAGGTTAGATTACTGAAAAGAAATTTTTAAAATGTCAGAATGAAAGTAAATTATGAGAAGATAACTTTGGATTACGTAATGGCGAAGTTATCTTGCAATAATTTATTTGCATTAGGATATTTTGAAGAAAAAAATTTTCAGCAATTGAAACTTTATGGTTTAACTAATGTTTGCCTGAACTCTCTTTTTTTCCATACTTTAAATTTTAAATTAATAATGGATATGAAAGAGAATTTGGGACGAAAAGTGTCTCCCGTGGTATGGCGTCCTCTTATGCTGTTTTATTTCTCCAACCTCAAAAATGTTTCAGTTACAGGGTTATATTAAATTCTCGCGGTTTTTTTTTTTTTTTTGTGACTAAGCTGTAGCCAGAATATTTAAAATTAAAAATTAATAACGTGATGTTGGCTTTGTTTTTTATATATTGCCTATCGATATCTCGACAACTTTGAATCTCTTCCCATGCTCCTATTTGTCCTTTGGTACTATTCATTCACTGGTAATTTAAAATTCTTTGTGTTAGAACTAGGAAGACTTTGATGCCCCATAGCCCCTAAGTCCGACTGTTAAAAATAATAAAAAAAGACATCATGTTAAGATGCATCTCTTCATCCCTAAGGGAGGTGCTTACTATTTTTTTTTATATGACTATATTTTGTTCAACTTAAAAAATACCTGGTAATAAATCTAGTTTTTATTTTGAAATCTCTGGGCTTATCCTTTTTCACTACTGTACTAGTAATGTTTAACAGAAAATCACCATCTCTACCACCAATTCTTCTAAAAAACTGAACTAAAACCTCCACAATGGTTTACTCTTAGTTTACCTGAAGTCACTTTACCTATACTTCAAATTTTTAATTACTCATGTAAAAGAAAGAGAAATTGCCATGAAGGATTCCTTCCTCGGTTTAGCGTCCTCTAATCTATTTCGGTCAGTTTTACGGATAGATACATGGTCCGTCGTACTGTTTTTTCACTAGATTATGAGCCTGGATCAGGTCCATTATCGATACAGCATCAGTTGAAACATACCTTATAATAATTTTAAACAAATTTTATTCTTTTTACTAGAACGGTGTTCTATCAGAAGTCTCATACGTTGTATAAGCTATAATCACTTTCTATATCACCATTTAATGTTTATATTTGCAAAATGTGGTAAAAAAGAAAATAAGATCAAAATAAATTGAAATGCCTAAAGAAAAAGATACGAGAATAAGACACAAATTAAAGTATATAAATGGGCATACTATAGTTTTAGTTCTATAAACAAGAACATTCATAATGTTTAAACACCAAATTATTTTCGCGAAAGTAAAGTAATAAACACGTGTTAAATAAACCAATAAGACAGAAAAGCGATTTGAAAAAAATAAAAAATGAGATAAGAAACACGTATGAAGGGTAATGGAAAAAAAATACCGCCCAATACCGCCCTCACTACCAAATAATGGAAATACCTTGGGGTCACCACGAAATCCCCTCACACTTGTTTCTAATCACCCTTATTTATTTTCTAGTTCAAACTTGTTCCTCTTCCCCTATTGGCTAAACTACTTCGCAGGTGTTTACTTTCTCTACTTCATTTGACGTTAAGACACTGAGAAAGGTTCTTGTTTATAGAAATGAAACTATAGTATGTCCATTAAAGTACTTTCATTTATGTTTTATTCACGTTGTTTTTTTTTACTTTAGTCTACATAGCACAAAGTATACCCTATTCTTTGTTGGATGAAATGAAATCTTTTCATAAAATATTATAAACATACCATCTTTCCTGTAATATAAGATCTCGAGTTGTTTCTCATGACAAGAAGAGAGGCACTCTTTGATTTGTGAGACAGCCACGGAACTGGTAAGGGGACCATGTAGGAACTCACAGATGCACGACCGCTGCATGATTTCAGCCCGACTCCACCCCACCATGTCGCAAAAACCATCATTACAGAAAATTATCGGGTAATTCTCCACTTGAGCATTGGCAACTAGGAACTTACGATCTGAAAATAAAATAGAAAATACCTCGTTAAAATCAGTTTACGCATATTTGTTCAATTTTTTTTTTTTTTTTTTTTTTGTCTCTTATCCTCATCATAATCAATTTAAAAATTTCATAAAATATAATAAGTTTTAAAAAAAAGGTAGTTATAACTTAAAAATCCATATTGTAGGAGGACCAACTGGTATTCTAGACTGTCACATTGATATTTCATTTCTTATATAGTTCCTTGTAGTCATGTCAACAAACATATATATATATATATATATATATATATATATATATATATATATATATATATATATATATATATATATATATATATATATATATATATATATATATATATATAAGCTAAAAAATTAAGAAAAAATGAAGGGGAAAAAATATTAAAAATCCAGTAAACAAAATAAAGAAAGGATATAATCTCTTCATCAGCTCACACGATTATATGCGCAAAAAGGAGTGCTTTCTAATATTGTATCAATATAGCCAAAGCAAAATATATCAATACAATAGTGTGAGGAGCGCTCAAAAAAATTGAAACGAAATTAGAACACATTAGGTAAAAAGTTAACAAAAATATCAAGCAAAAAAAAAAAAAAATTTTATGTAAATATATATATATATATATATATATATATATAATTTAAAATTAAGAATCCCTTTCTCCCTGTTTCCTACGACAGAATAAACGATGATTCTTTCTTTTCTATTGGAAACAATGTCTTATTTGAACTTCAATAGTAATTTTTTATTTAGACAATTCATTGCTCAGAGCCAACCTTTCCCATGTTTTCTAACAAGAATATACAGCAAAACTTTTCATTATACATAGATATTTCCACTATCGTTCTGTTCTAGGAATGTTATGTCACAAGCAAATATTTTATTAATTGTTTTTAATACATGTTGTATTGTAATTAGAAAATATTCTTGGTAGACAATATCTCTGATTATTTCATTATATCGAGATTTTTCCGGGACACATTAATATTAAATAATATTTTGTTTAAAAAAAAATAAGATTCCTGATTTGCACTTAAAATAAAAGTATAGATGCAAACAAAATACTGTTAATATCGTTTTTTGACAGATTAATAACAATCACATTCATTTGGCATGCAAAATTTTTATTCGGGCATCAACTTTGTAGATTGGCACTATGCATGGTATGTAAAAATTTTGAAATTTTTTATGTTCCAGAGGAAAACTAAATCTATACATTTTTAAAATGAACAATGATCAACAAATTCCAAACTCTTTCGGATAAAACTTTTAATTGAACAGAAAGTTTTAAGAATAAATAAATCAGATATCTCATTTAATAATAAACAGGAAATGTTTTGAAATCACATTTAATCTCTATTGATTTAAGGATTAAGTAAAAAGTTTCGAAGAATCCCATGACAGTTTAAATTATATTTTTGGTTGGAAAATATTTTATTACTAGCCGTCTACCGCCAAGAGAATTTCTTTATATATTGAATATTTTTATTTTTTACTCTTAAATATTTTAAATTTATAAAATTAAGTTCAAAAGATAATAAAATGCCTTTTTATAATTTTTAAGTTTTAACTTGTGTTATGAACATTTCCATCAAAATTTCGTTGTGTTTATAAATTTAGAAAAATATTTCTTTGTACAATATACATATTTATAGTAATGCAATGCATTTTGACAAACATTTATAGTTACTCTAAGCGTGTTAAATATTTTATCAAGAAATTCAGAACTATGTCATCAAAATAATGAAGGTTTTATCAATTGAAAAATTCATGCCCTTAAATTTAAGTCATGAAAAAACTAAATCGAACAATGTAGTGTGTGGTGAATAAAAAAAAGTAATAATTTAACAACATTTAGAAGAAATATTGTTGCACAGGGGGGCAAAAAACGGAACTCCTTGAATAACTTTTGATCTAATTATCGGATTTTCACGTACTAGGACACAACCTTATTGGTCCAAGAGCGTGACTTCAAATATGCTATTAATTAGAGCAGGCGGTATTTTACACTAAGAAATCACACACAAAAACGTTTTTTTTTTGTTTTTTTTTTAGAATAAACATACATTTTTTTCAACGGATTTGGATTTTTGAATCTGGAAAATATGGTATTTCAATCTGGAAAGTATGGTCCCAATAATTTGGTCAAGAAAGTGGTCGAAAGTTTGGATCTCTCAATGCCCATTGTGATTTTTGCATATTTCTCCTCATTTCGTGAATTACTTAAGCAAATTTTAAAACTTTTTAACATAATTGCCGAAATATTTCGTTTATTCATAAATAATTCCACACAAAAAGTGTTTTTTAAATTTTTATATTATTATTAACAAGCAAACAAACTTAGTAAAATTTTCATTATTTTATACAATATTAGTCGAAAATATTTTGAATTGCTAGACTTACAAATTTTTAGCCATTTTAAAAATGTAATTTTTTATGGCAAAATACAAAATTCGAACAAATTTGGTCAGATAGTTTGTGAGAAATCAATAAATGACTTTTTAAAATTCGATTTCTCAGACCGATTTTGCTTAATTTTTATATCTTTCCTTATAAATTTACAAACTTTAAAATTGTGTAAAATATATATTATATTTAAAGCAAAACGTTTTCGAATAGCATTAGATAAAATAATAACAATTTAAAAATGTATATTATTTTCCCAGGCAATAATTTTAGATAAACAAATTTTATAATTGTGTGCAAGCACTGTTCAATTCGCTTAAAAAATTCTCAAGATATGGATGGGAAATTCAAGTGCTCGGAGCTTGGAAATGGTTTCGTCAATAACAAAGAAAATGACTCGTAAAATTTGAGTTTTCAATTTCTGATTGTTACAAAATCGATAAACGATAGACGATAGACGGTATGAAGACGATAGACGGTATGATACGAAGACGACGATAGGACTACAAAGACGATAGACGATATGATAGTTTGTATTGCTATAACTTGAAACAAAAATATTCAAAAACAAGATTTCAGATAATATACCTTTTTTAAAAACTTATCTAACTAATCAAAAAAAAAAGCCGTGGTTTAGAGAAAAATTTTAGGTTTCATTTTTATTCATATTTCTGATTTAGCGAAATGGTTATGCCCATTGTGACAGAATCGAAAGATAATGTCCTATTTTTAAGCAAAATGGTACACAACAGCAATACTAAAACAAAACAATGGTTAAAAATTTAAGATACCTAAACTATAACATTTTCGTATGCTTTAACGTGTGGACATATACGTTCTTCACATAACTTTATTTTTGAAAGAAAGTCTTATCGGAGCACATTAATAAAAATATGAGTGCAAAGAATCATTTTTGTAACCATTTATGCACCAAAAAGAAAAAAACATAAAGAACTATTAATTTTAGCTACAATTATAACGAAAAACACTTTTTGAAAGTATGTAACCATAACATCCACGCGTACTTCTTTTTTTTTTTTTTTTTTGTTGCTTTTAAAGTTTATTAAAAAAATATCTTGTAAAATAGACTCAACAGCTTTTAAATTTTATACATTAATCTAAATTAATTTCGATAAAACTGAACATTAAGTTTTCATTCAAAAATTAATATTCACTAATCCCCAAAATAATAACACAAAAAACGACTCTAAATTAAACTATTTTCTTCTTCTTTAGTGCTTAACGAGCAACAAAATATAATAGCCAACTAAACAGAAGCAATAACTTCTGCATCTCGTATAATAATTTTTAAAAAAAATATTTGTCTTAATTAAAAGTAACGTTATTCGCATGTTCTTTAGTAACAATAACTCATTTCTTCTTCTTTTTTTTCTTTCAAATTGCCTCAAAACATCGTTAGAGTCAATAAAGGAATGCAAAATATATGCATTAAAGGGTCGGTGAGGAAAAGGGGAAAAATAATTAACAGTTATGTTATTTTAAACTAGTGTACACTTCTGGATATATTACCTTACATATTTCTTCTTCTTATTTCTAGACAGCTTTTGCTATTTTTAGCAACAACGGAGAAATGTAGTCTTTCCTTTTCATGAATTGTTTATTTTCGTTTTTTATTGTTCACATTCCAAGAACAGTTTATAATTTTACCTGAGGTAAATCCTATTATATTAAGTGAATAAAAACAGTTATATTCGCAAAATGTTACAAGAATTTACGGATTAAGTATCCGTACAAATTTAAGGTAGTATTTTAAAAATAAAATTTCATATCGTATAATTTCGTCGCATGTGTAAACATTTTATACTTTTTTAGGTTTAAATAAATTTCTTTCCTTGACTCTTCGACGATGCTTTTATTCATTACGTACTATTTAAATTATTTTCAGCTTAAACTGCAGAAAATATATGAAATATTCAAAACTTATGATCTAATTAATAAGTGATATTATGAGGGATTATTTCTTTAAATTGTATTTTGTGACATTGTAAATACAATAATTATCAGAAATAAATTATGAAATAAAAAAAAATTGTGAAACAAGGACATTTTTTCCTGAAGAGATCTGAGAAATTCACATCAATAATTTTTTAGAAGGTAGTGATACTCCAGCATTTACAGAAGAAGCTCTCCAGCCTCCTGAGTTGAGTTCAAAATTATAAGATTAATCGAGTAAAAGGTTTGGATCCACAAATTCACTTTAAGAAATCGACTCTTTTTAATTTTAGTAATAAAATATCGTAGTAAATTAGTCGTGGGTATGGTTGTGTAGAATAATACTCTTTGTGCCTGCCTAAATTCATTACTTAGTGCATAAAAAAATCACAAAAAATGTAAAATATTTCATGCATATAATGGAATTAATAAATTATATTATATTATTAGGTATATATGAAGGATTTTTCCATTAAATTCTAAATTTGTAACATGATGAACGCAACAATTATCGGAAATAAATTATGAAATAAGAAAAAATTATGAAACAAGAACATTTTTCCGTCAATAGACTATCTGAGAAACTCACATCATTAATTTGCTAAAAAATAATGATAACCCAGCATTTACGGCAGAAGTTCTTTAGTCTACTGAGTTAAGTTTAAAATTATAATTCTTATAACCAAATACAACACTGAAAAGTAAATAATTACCAAGTTTTACCACATTTACCAAATTTTATCACATATTATAAAACCATGTCATTAATTTTATCAAGTTCATTACCTAGACTAAAGTGCTTCGATAAAAATACCGAGTCAGTTTTTTGGTGTTTCCACAAAGTCAGAAACACAGTAAATTTCACTATATTCTGGTAGTTCTGATCATAGTTTTTTTTTTTTTCAGAATGAAGATATTTACAGATATTAACGTTGAAAAAAATTAGAGGTCAACAAATTTCAAACAGAATTATTACAGAAACCATTATTTTTGAGTTTTCCCCTAGAGCTGGAAAACACGGTAAATTTTGCAACATTCTGGTAGTTTTGACTAGACTTTTTTTATCAGAGCATTAAATGGAATAATTGTGGATCTCCCTATATAGCCTATATAGTACAGTATAAAACAAAATAAAAAACATTATGATAAATATAATATAAGCACAAAACGAAATTAATTTTAAAAAAACATTCAGAAACACTGCATGCGAGGCATTGATTTATGTTACGTTATATAAACAATTTCAAAGCCTTAGTGCGTCTTAAGAGTATTAGCATCTTCACCGATGATTCTGGAAAGTTCCCGAAACTATTTCACTCGATTGAACAGTACACAGAAATATCTCTTCCATCCTCATTAAATATCCTTCCTCCATCTTTAGAAATAAGTTTAAATCAAGATAATGGCGTCCGACGATCACTCGCCTGATTGGGTTTTGTAATGCCACAGCCGAAATGTGAAATCGAGAATTCCAGCATACGTGATTTCATTCCGAATGAGAATGTAAGAACATAATTCTAATTGATATTATTGAATGTTAGAATAATGTAACGTCGCATTCTTGTAGAAACAAATAAATTCTCTCATGCAAGGTTTTTTTTCATAGAATAATAATTTAAAATATGATATTTATTTATTCTTCAACAAGTTAATAATATTAAAAATATTCAAATAAGCAAGTTAATATATTATAATAAATGCTTAGTATCAATCAAAAGATTTTTATTTTCTAAATGTGAAATATAAAGGAAATAAAAAAATTTTTTTTGATAATGTTCAAGCCTTTCAATGTTATATTATTTTAATGTTAAGCTAAATTAAAGCATTTAATTTTTTTTTTCAATTTCTAGTGTATCATGTTTTAAAAAATTCAGAAGCATTTTTAGACGTAAAAAAATATTTATGAATGTATGAGCAACTGTAATTCTTCTATACTGTCTAACCAACATTAAAATATTTTTCATTCACCGTAAAAATTCCGAATCAAATTACGGTTAAGAGTTCTGGAATTAGGGTGCCGGTACTTTTTGTTATAAACATTTTTACCGACACATGTTAAGGAACAAAAAATCTGATGTGCTGTAGTTTTAATAGAAGTATTTACTATGAAATCACTAAATTATTGTAACTAAGTAAATATTACTGTAAAAATTGCGATATAATATTTTACGGTAAAAATTGATTTTAGGGTTGATTCACTCAAAGCGCCGTAATCGGAACTTTAATTGGCATTTTTACTGTAAATTGATCGGTAATTTTTACAGTCTTACTATATCAAAAAAGGACATAATATAATAAAAATAATAATAATATAAAAAATAAACCGATAAAAAATATATTAATAAAAAATATAATTAAATGAAACGATGAACATATTTGCAAATACGTAACTAATTCTTACTTTATTAATACGTTACAAAACAACAAGGTTTGTTACTAGGCAACAAACTTCTGAGATAGTTACAGTTATCCAGGATCTAAAGCAAATTAGTTTCAAATATAATAATATCAACATACATTTTAAATAAATTTATGTCTTAAAGTTTATTCATTTATATCAAAGATATAAATGAATAAATTTAGAAAATTTGGAGAAATGTATCCGAGATAGTGGATTGGACCGAAGAAGCACTTTCTGGAATAGGTCTCATCAAGTTTTGGCCTACGCTGATGATATCGATATAATTGGAAGGTCAGAAAGGGATGCCGAAGAGGCTTTTCGAGCTCTCGAAGCTGCTGCCACAAATATGGGCCTTACTATTAGCGAAGATAAGACAAAATTCATGGAATTTTCGTCCTCAACTGTAAATTACAGTGCCACTTTATGTATTAAGGGAACTTTGAAAGGGTTAAAGAATTCAAACATCATGGCACTGTTGCTAACGATCAAAACATACTTGGAGCAGAAATCAACAATAGAGTCAAAATGCCTAATAAGTGTTTCTTTGGACAGAGGAGACAGCTAAGATCGAATCTTCTCAGCCAATAAACAAAGTTAAAACTCTATAAGACACTCATACTCCCTGTGCTACTTTATGGAACTGAAACTTGAACTTGAAATTCAGATATACAGAGTACACCAGACACCTTTGAAAGAAAGATCCTCAGGGCTATCTTGGGCGCAATTGAAGAAAGAGGATGCTGGCGAACCAGATATAACTTCGAGCTCTATCGGCTCTACAAGCAGCCCCAAATTTCACAAATAATTCGCAGTAATAAGATGAGATGACTGTGCCATCTATGGAGAAGCCCTGAAAATAGCGATATGAGAATAGTTAAGAACCCCGAGGGGTCACGTCCCAGAGGCAGACCCCCTACTAGATGACTCAACGACATTCAAAATGATTTGAAAACCCTAAAGATTAGAAATTGGAAGGGAGTTGCCATGGATAGGAGGCGCTGGCGTTTGTCAGCTGTTGAGGCAGCCAAGGCCTGCAAGGGGCTGTTGCGCTGACAAAGAAGAAGAAGACATCAAAAATAAAACAATCTGCTTTTTTAAGAACACTATGACAATATGGACTGTAATTTTAAGACAATATATTCGACTTGTGTAATATATTTTAATATGACAACCCTGTGTTCAGTGAACAATTATTCTTTCTAAACATTATATCCTAAAATTATGGCATAAAATAGTACGGAAGTTAATTTATTGTTGCTTCTGTAATTGCAAGAGTAACGGCGTAAATCAAAACTACAAATCATAATAGAAGGGATCTACAAAAATTAATTCTGGAAAAAATTACAGCAGGCCAGTATGTTATGGAATAAAAAGTAGCAAGCCGCGTTTCTCAAGAGATAGTCTCCCAATGAGATGACCCAGGTTCGTATCCCAGCAATTACTGGTCGATACGAATCCCAAAACCGTTTCGCACCGACTATAGTGCTGACTGAAAATATCCTCTGTGATAAACGGATCAGAGTTAAAGTTCCCTTACTGTCAGGTTAACCGTGGGATATTTTCGTGGTTTTCTTCTCCATGTAACACGAATGCAGGCCCAATGCTAAATCATAAAGTCCTCCACGAAAGCAAATATTTCCCAATACTTGATTTGGAAGTTCCTTTGCCTTCTAAATTGAGTTTAAAGTTACGAGCTTATGGAGTTCAATGATTAACTCAAAATTGGGCTGGCAGTTCACCGATGGTTAAAACATATTGTGACAAGTTTTTGCTTTTGAGTTCAATTTTACAGAAATATATCTATATTTTAGATGTTGTGGCGATATGGTGTATCTCAACTTGAATACTAATATCATAATTAACAGTAAACATTTGCACCGTAGATAATATTTTTTGCTTTTAAAAAATGCGTTAAAAGAATTTTAAATATACAGCCATTTTATCAGATCAAATCATTTCAAATCATAATCACATAGAACACATTTAGTCTTCTAAAAGTAAATATTTCATAATTTAGGTTTTAAAAAATTTGAACAATAAAACACATAAATTTTACTAAATCGTTTTTAACGATTGAGGACCTAAAAAAACAAACCATTAAATTAGATATAATTCTAGACAAAGGAACTATTTAATCTTTTGAAATATAAAAATTCTAAAAAATTTAAATTATATTTACTCTACTCAATTGTGATTATATTTTCACAAATAATCAAAAACAAATCCATGTTAAAAATTAAGTAAATCCACTTAAATTCCTATTTTAAATAGCTACGTTTGAGTCGGGTAAAAGTACTTCAACATAAAATTCAGTGCATTTTTCCTTTGTACAAACAGTAAGTTAAAATTTCCGATATCGATAAGAAAAAGTCGACTTAGTCTTATACATTTAAATTTCTGTTAAAATCTAATTATATAAAGTGCTTTTGTCAAAAAATACTTTCTGTGAGTTTATTTTGAGAGTTGCCTAAGCTAGAAATATCTCTTTATTCTCAAAACTCTCCATTCAAATTTAAATTTTATACAAATATTTTCAGGGTTTTTCTTTCTTCAAATTAAAATTATGGAACTTTTTACCTTTCTCAAGCGGCAGATAGCTTTATTTTAAACGCATGGCAAATTCTCAGGTTTTAAATCAAAGCATTAATGTAGAAAGAAATTTCTACTTTAACTTTTAATTAATTCCATATTATGCAATTCGTTTGTTTTCTGGAAAATGTTAAGCAAAAATGTTTTTTTTTCTTACATGTTTATTTATTTTTTAGTTTAAAGTTACAGAATTTTTATTTCTGTTATGACTTTTAACGAGAAAAGTTTTGTTAAATACAAACATTTTTTTTCAAAAATTATATGCAAGATGTTTTGCAGTTCCCATCCGTTGTGTATATTTTTAAATTACTTATTAATCTTACTCACTTAAATATAAAGTAAATTAATATTTAAGTAAGAAAGAAACAAATATGTTATCAGAATCTGACTAACTACTGCAGAGGAAAGTGGAATGAAGGAAAAACATTAACGCCAATTTAATTGTCTGCTGGTATTTCTAGTAATTGTCAACTCCCATTTCTTTTCTTGGGCAATCAAACAGGTTTTGATAATTTCAGTTTCGTCTTCAGTAATCAGCTAGATTTAAATATCAATTTGTATCTTCCTCACTTAATGTTAATTTCTAACTCCTATATTGAGCACATTTTTGCGTCATTTTTCACGAATATTATAAATATATAAGTTAAGAGATGTCATTAAAGAACACTCTGCATTTCTTAAATATATAAAATAGCTCTAAATATTTATATATAAATGTGCACATTTTTGCGTCATTTTTCACGAATATTATAAATATATAAGTTAAGAGATGTCATTAAAGAACACTCTGCATTTCTTAAATATATAAAATAGCTCCAAATATTTATATATAAAAAATTACAGATATATATTAAAAAGTTATTCATGATTATAAAACTTTAGCTAAAAAAAGATTTGATTCACCATAAGAACTTGTAGTAAATTTGAAATTGATCAACATCTCTTTGAAATTAAACTGAAAAAAATCAATAACTAGCTAAAAATAAGAATTTTCTTAAGCCTTCATATAATTTTTATTTTAGTTTATTTTATTTTACTTATGTGGGAATTTATTATTATTTCTTGTTTGTTTGTTTATGAGTTATGCATTTGAAGTATCTCATACAATTTTTCTTGAATAAATTAATTTCACGATTCGATTGAATATTTGTGCAGCTTATATTAATAAATAAATATGGATTTTAATATATTTCATCTTTTTTTAAGATGCTTTTCATTCTCTTCTATATCAAAATCTGTTCGGCATTTTCATAAATATTAATTTTCCAGTTGAATTATTTCCATTGAAATGATAATTAGATCAAATATAACGGTGTCTATAAATATTAAAAATGTTTTCTTGCATTTGTCACTTCATTATGCTAATCATAATATCACTTTATGCAATTTCAATATCATTTTTAAAATTGTCATAAACATTCTAGAATTGATTGATTAATTAATTTATACATTTTTGTTTAAGAATAAACGTTCTTATACATATTCAAATGATGTTTATATTTTAGCTGTCAATCAATAAATTTTCACTGAAGTATGCACTGTAAGAAGTACGCACTGTGTTCTTCAAATTGAACAAAAATATCTCTGGAACAATTATACTGCGTTTTCTGTTGCATTTATAAAAAAAAACTCGATCTTGCCTAGTTCGAGTGTGGGGATTTCAAACCCAAAATTAGTTTTGCTCCAGAAGCAAAAGATGTTTTTTTAAACATTATAAGTTATCAGTCTTATTATATCAGTTATCTGACATTATCAGTCTATTTATAAGTGCTATATATAATTGGGGGTCATAAATTTTTAGGGGAGTTAGGACACATCATCAGAATAAAAATTGCGTAGAAGCCCTATCCCTAAAATGTCCCCGTATGTGGCTAGGGATGTTTCCAAATTATGAACTGCTCAGAAGCACATGAAGAAAAAGTTCATAATATTGTCGAGCAGTCTAAGTTCTGGTACATTCAATTTACATCATTTCCTCTTTAGTTGTTCCTAGGAAGTTTCTAGAACATTCTATGCTAGTATATAAGCAATCCCTTCATTGTAAACAGGCAGTTCTTGGTGCAGACTGGTTCCCGTCGTTTTATTTTATTTTATAACCGTCGTTGAACAGCCGACCCATTTTCATGGGTTTACGACTGCTAATGTTCAACTCCGTAGCCTTGTAATTTTGACCCAATCCAGAAGACAAGGAAACACCTGGATCAGTACCCCCAGAGGTATTGATTTGTTATGGGAACATGGAGGACTTTGAGACTCGACAGATTTAACGTGCATCAGTCACCATTTACTACACGGGGAGTCTTCGGCCGGCGAGGATCGAACCCACGACCTCTTGGACATGGGCCCAGCGCCCTACCGACCAGGCTATCCCGGCCTTGTTTCCCGTCGTTTGTACTTTCTTCACGTTAATAAATTCATTATCAAAACCTCATCTTGTCATCTGCATTTAAACACTTTAACGTGACAATATTAAAGCGCCCCTAGCAGCGTATAACGATATCTCCAAGCAGGAGTTCCAATGCAATTTCAATCCTGGTGATGTACCCCAACTTCCCTAAAAATTGCCGCCATTTATGCATCCCTGCTATGTTTTTAAAATTGCACATTACTGTAAAAAGTAGCAGAAAAATGTCGTTTTAAAAAAAATTCAAATCCTGGAAAGAGAAATCGATTGCAGATTTCAAATCAGTGATACGAAAATTTCTAAGGTGAATTTAAAAATCTCATGCACAAGAACTTTAGATTTTTAACTTTAGAGAGCAGATTTATAAATACAAAATAGAGCAAATTACTTTGTTGCTCAACAAAATACTTTAACAAAAAAAGTTTTGCTTTTCTTTCAATTTTTTTTTTAAATAAAAAAAGTTTTCAAGGAAAAATATTCTTCAAAATACTGATAAACATTTGTATTGCATATGCATTTAAATTCAAAATATTTTTCGTGCATTTACTCAACTCTTTTCCTTGAAAACTTTTTTTTTCTGTTTTCATTTTATTCCTCGAAGTTTATCGATCCACGAAAACTCTAACGGATAAATTCTGTGAAATATTCTGCTTTCAATTGAAACTGTTTGGCTTAAGTTATGTGAAAACTTCGATATCAAGAATGTAGTACATTTCGCTTGTTTTGCTACACTAATGAAAAGTTTCGTGAATCTGAACACCAACGTCATAATGGTGGCAACTACTTTATGCCAGGTTAGTTTTCTAGTACACCGAAGTGCAGGAACGTTCCTGGAGCAGTGAAATACCAAGAATATTCTTTAGCACAACTTGGTGTAAATTAGCCACCACCAACCACCATGTTTGTTATTTAGTTACACAAATGTTTATAATTACAGTAATATATGATACATAAGAATCAATACAGTAACTTTTACGAGACAAAATAAAGTAAGAATCAGTCATTTAAGTTGCTTACATATACTAATTCTTAAAATAAAATGAGTTTGTCAAGCAGATGTTCATGAGTCATAGGGGTAGCACAGTAAGTATTGATAGGATAGAAATATATATATATATATATATATATATATATATATAGCACAATTTTTACAGAGCTATTGGAAAGTACTATTGCAGTACAAGGTCTTCTATACAAATGAACCATGATTCAGTATAACTTAGGTATCATAAAAAAAGCCTCAGACAACTTAATCATTTATATAAGCTTTTTTTAACTAAAAATCGTTCTAGAAAACTTTCCAAAAAAAAAAAAAGAAATACAAACACAGAACTGTAGGGAGTAGTTTTAAAAATATTCTCTACGATGTAAAAAAAAAATTATAAAAACTATCTTCGTGAGGAAATAAATAAATAAAAACAACGACACTTACCAAGGATGTGTCTAGCTTGTAATTTGTAAAATTGAAGGAAAAAAAATCTGTTAAAATATAATCACATACACGAGCAAGCATAACCTATTTTGATTCTTTACTTAAAATTAATCTCTAGAGTGCAATTTTTTTTTTAAATTATCTTTATTCGCAAATAAATAAATAATAAAAAACAAGGGTATTTATGAAATTAAAGAATTCTGTTAACAGGCAATCACATATATGAGCAAGCATATTCAATTTTCATTCTTTATTTGAAATTACTCTCTATAGTGCATACATCCTTTTATTAAATTATCTTTGTTAGCACATAAATAAATAAAAAAAACCATGAATATACCTAACTTCTAACTTGTAAAAGTGAAACAATACTATTAACTTGTTATTATAAACATAAACATAATCTCTCTTTCTCATGCATAAACTATCTATACTTCTTATGAATAACTTTTTTTCTGATACGCATCATAACATATTCGTACCTACGCTATCTATTCATCCTATACATCAATACTTATATAATTTACATTGATTTACTCAGTTGTGTGCAAAAGTATTGAAACACAGCAATTACATAGCTTCATAACCTACATGAACCACATATACAAAATTTATCCACCCTTCATTTCCACACTCGACTCCTATTTGTATATTTCATTGACGTTTTTTTTTTCAGATCTATCGCGAAAAACTCTTACAGTTACAAAAAAAAATCTGGTATATTTTTTGCCTCGTAGTTTTTCTGTTTTAATCTGAAAATGTTTCGACCGATGGTGTTGCAAGAAGTAAACCTAAATCACGTATGATAAAAATCCCATATGATAACTTCAAAATGTCTATCGTCATCCCCACATAATCGCATGTTGCAATCAGAAAATGAAAATTTTATGCATTGAAACGAAAAAGGAAAAAATGACGGAAAGCAGAATTCCCAGCGCCATCTGTTGAATTCTTTTTTAACTTAAACGGAAAACTTTGGGAGAAAAAAATTATACACAGTCACACGATTTTGCTGATCGATTTTATTTAACCTTATCCTAAATTTTTGAAATACGTCAGTTTAATTTAGAAAATTTCGTACTAAAATAGCGAATAAATATGCAATATTTTTATCGTTTTTATACAAAAGAGAAATCTAGCACTTTGTTTAACATTCTTTTGCATAATAAACTACCTACACAGGATACATAAAAGAGATATCTCAATAAAAGCGCACCCTAAACTTTTTCATTTGAGCTCTGACTTCAAATCGGTTTTTATAGCTTCAACTTACACCCCATTCATTTTGTCAAGACATGCCCAAAATCAACATTTATTTATGCAATTTCTGCAAGAAAATCAACTTCCAAAGAAAGTTGCCCCTCGCTGAGATATCAATAAAGAGCGTCGAAGGGTGCACTCGATTGCGACTCGCAAAAAAAAATGCTCCGGTGTATTACAACAGCGAACTCCAGAACATACATGGATAGGAACCTTAAAGCAGAAAATAACTACTCAAAATGGCATTTTGGTTGGCGGTGACTTGGGAAATCGCCAAAACAAGAAGTTACAAGAAATAAAATAGGGAAGAAATATTTTACCACCGTGTATAAAAATACAAGAAGAAAACACTGTGTTTTAGGAGGGAATACTATTATTTTATTTACTTGACCACGTATCCATCAATCCATTAACTAATAAGAAAAAGATAAGTAAAGTGACTTCTCCAAGATTTGATCAAATTTATGGAATTTTATTCCAATCAGCAGAGTTATTTAAACTTACACTGGGAATAATTGCCTTTTGAGAAACCTTTCGTCTCATTATAATTCAGGAGCAGTTATTTTTTGTTTCATAAGACGAAATCTTTTATTTTAAAAGCCAAAAAAAATATCAAGTTGGTAGTTTCATGACAGGAGATAGTTAGTATTATTATTATTTTAACAATGAAATATTTATTCAGTTTTTTACCTTTAGATGAAGGATTTACTATCATTAGATCAATTTATGTGAAAGAAATTTTCACGTGCACAAAATTTATATTTGGACATAAGAAAGCTAAAGGTTGTCATCAATTTTTTAATAATCTTTAAAACACAGGTAGTGTCATCTTCCTGTTATCACTGTGGGACACAATTATTTCAATAACATTAACCGATTCATAACAATAAACGAATCTTGAAATTAGATAAATTTACCAATGAGATCAATTTAAATAAAATGAAAAAAAAAATTGCCTTATATTTATGCACTGCATAGTTCTTTTAAAATATAACAATTATACATGATTGGATGCATTACTAATTATCTGCAACTTTTCCTAAGAAACTCATTTATAAATTGCTCATAATCAGAACGCTTTTCAAAGTAATCAAAGCGGTTTTCCTTTGTGTAGCACGTTTCAACACGTTTATTACATTTCTCATTTCAGTAGTTGTAGGGAATGGCTCCACATCAAGTCAATTTTCATCAGACTCTACAGTTTTAGTGACTTTTTTTTTCTTAGCCATCAATGCAATAAGATGCTGCGATTTTTAAAAATTTTGTAAAGTAGAAGATGGGAGATACATTCAAACTGTACGACAGCATTGCGTCGACTCATTTTTCGTAATTTTTCATAACAACTTAAAATGTCCATTTTTGGTTTGAATGCTGAATTTGTTTGATTTCTGCTATCCATAACATTAAACTATGTAGCAATCAGTGTATAAATGTAGTATCGTTAAACTAAGTGGCAATTGCCTAATTTTAAATAGAGTTATTGTAAGGAGCATTCAAACACAGAAAAGTTTCTTATAAAATACATTAAAATCAATAAATATTTGATAAATAATCGTTTCCAAGTTTGTAGGATCTATATTCTCTTAAAACTTGAATAATCACGATTATTTATACTTTCTGGCATTTCTGTTTTTATTCCTTGCGAATAAGTGTTTAAAATAAGCAATTCAGAGCAAATTTTTGTACAAAAGACCCATGGAAAAATCTTAAACACAAATTTACTGTTTACATTAATCATCTAGTTTATTTTTTGTCTCTATAATTTGAATATATTGATTTTTTATATCACAACGATAACAAATGTCATTTGCCAGCTTGAAATAGCAAGATAATTTCGACTTATAGCAATTTTGTAATGCGAATTTCGAAAATGTTTATTTTTTGGATATGAAATTTCAGGAATGGTTCACGATGTCATTCCACATATATAAATTGTAAAATAAAACTTCACAATACCAACAGAAAGCAGTTCGAACTCAATTTACAATTCCGAGCAGAAAAATCCACAAAAGAATTAAGTCGCAAGATATAATGATTTTTTTTTTCTATGCCTGAAAGTTCATTTTCATCCTTAAAGTAGAAATATTTTTGTTTATAATGCACAACTACAAACTGACGAAGAAAGAATATCAAACTTGAAGTAACAAACTATTTTGTTTGATATTATGTAATCAAAGCCCAGAATTTTTTATTTCATAAAAACGTTTTAAATTTTAAATGATTGCGAAAACGAATGATTAATTTTAAAACTATAAATAATATTTCACACTTACTACGTTTAGATCTTGTGTTAGGTAGTTTTCGACTCATAATGCTTCCTAAAAAAGAATTCAAAGACACTGACTGGGAACAACAATGAAGCTTCTAAGTAGATCGGAAAGACAGGAAAGAAGTTAATGCGTATATTGCTAAGCGCAAAAAAAAATGACAAGTTAAAATCCTTTCTATGTAACAGTTATTATATAAAAGCTTTCTAACACTCAAGAAAGCCAATAAACATGCCACGTCATTTAGGTGTAGACTCAAATAGCACCCTTTAAATAATACACCATATAGTTTGTTTTTTTCTTTAACGAAAATCTTACTATTGCATTTTTATATGTTTTGAAGATTCAAAGATGTGTTCACTAAGTTTATTGTATAGTCTGCAAAAAAAGAGAAAAAAATATTTGTTTAAAGAATCTGTTCATCCAAATTTGTTAGCATATTAGCTGCATTCTTAGAAAAACGTGCATCTTGAAAGCCGTTATCTTAGCCCATAATATTGTGTAAATATGCTGCAAACTTTAAAAAAGTGAGAAGTTTAGTGTTACTTCTATTCAAATTCGAGCTAAAATATCGCATAATTATATATATGTTACCGGCATAGTATGAAATCCGTCATTGTGTAGAATGCCTAGGCATTGTATATAATGCCTAAAACTAGCCGGCAAAGTATGAAATGATTTATATTTCACACATTGCCTAGGCATTCTATAGAATACCAAATGCTATTTAGGCAAAGTATGAAATAAACGTCCTGGTGAGGTTATTATGTAAATGATGTGCATGTTACTGTGAATGACCGAAATCGGTGGTTGTTGACTTTCACCGGTGAATGTTGACAATCACATAGTCGCTTTGGTGAATGTCCGAAACATTTATTACATCAGATTTGATATTAATTTATTCGTGGATATAATTACATTTATTCGATATTTTTATACTTACTGACGATAGATTAGAAGAAACGTCAGTGTTTGGAGTATCGGGCAAATATATACCGGGCAATGGCACTTGACCTTAAAAAAACATCAGTGTAGGATATACCGGGCAGTGGCACTGAACCTTAAAAAATATCATTGTACGGTTTAACGGTTCATTTTTCGGGCAAATATTTACCAAAGGTCTAGTCATACTAGGTCTAGTTAAGTGCCACTGCCCGGTATAACCTACACTGATGTTTTTTTTAAGGTCAAGTGCCATTGCCCGGTATATATTTGCCCGATACTCCAAACACTGATGTTTCTTCTAATCTATCGCCAGTAAGTATTAAAATATCGAATAAATGTACTTATATCCACGAATTAATTAACATCAAATCTGATGTAATAAATATTTCGGACATTCCCCAAAGCGACTATGTGATTGTCAACATTCACCAGTGAAAGTCAACAACCACCGATTTCGGTCATTCACAGTAACATGCACATCATTTACGTAATAAACCTCATCAGGATGTTTATTTCATACTTTACCTAAATAGCATCCGGCATTATATACAATGCCTAAGGAAAGTTTGTAATGCTTCTCATATTTCATACTTTGCCTAAAAACGTCAGGCATTATATATGATGCCGGCGTTTCATACTTTGCCGGTAACATATACAACATATTAACTATCGTAATAATATAGTTTAATCTGATACTTGTTTGAAGCAAATTTACACGATATTATAGTTCAACAACTGATGATTTTTAAGATTATGCGCCACTGGCCGATATACTCTACGTTACTATGCCACAGTAGAGCCACCTATTGATCAGTAAAGTAACGCATATTAGTACAATACCCATTACAGTTTAAAATTTACATTACAAAAAAGAGCATAAGGAAAAATCGGGATGCATATAATAATTAAATACTTTAGTCTTTGCTTTCGCAATGTTGCTTAGCTTTAGATTACGAACATTTTGTCTAACAAATTATAAATAGATTTTCAATTCTAATAATAATGTAAGTAAAAGCAGTTGCGAAAATAAATAATTCAATTAAAATTAATGAAATATTTTTATTAAAAAAAAATCGTTTTTATTTTATTAGGGTTCACATTAACCCGAAATAAATATTAACTTATTAGAAGCCTTAACTAGTAAATATATTTGTCTTAACAATGAATGAAATATAAAACATAAGCATTAATTTATAATAGTAATAATATCAATTTTGTTTTTATACATCATTTTAATATACAAAAAACGTAATTGCGTTAAAACAAACGTGAGCTAGTAAAATAAGTTTCCAACTGCTATTAAATATTTTTTATTTATTCATTTTATTTGAATAACAATATTTATTTGGATTTGATTCCATAATCTAAAATCTGAATAAGTCATTCCCATACATAAAAGATGAGACTAAGTTATAACCAAACGTTAGCAGTTTTCTTTCTTAAGAATCATGATATTTCCTTAAATATCTTCTATATTCCCAATTTCTCAAAAGTTTATATTATGATATTGATTATTTAAGAAAAATAAAAATAAATAAATATTCTAGTATTACAATAATTAGTTTTTACAATCTTTATTAATCTTCTAAAAAGGAATATAAATTGAAATTGAATGCATAGATAAATAAGTAAATTTTATTCATTACTAACAAGCGTAAATTTGGTAATAAATTATTTTGCAATGCTAACATTAATTTTGCTTAAATCTCTGCACTTTCGATATATCTTATTAGTTTTCGAAAATATTGTTACAAAGTTAATTCAATTTTATTATATTTCAAACTGGCTTTTAAAATCTACTTAAATTAATTTTATGAGTGTTTAAATTTATTTTCAAATATATTTAAATTTATTTTCAAGTGTTTTTAAATTTATTTTGTTTTTTTATTTTTTCCTCAAACTTTTCAGAATTCAAAAAGATATTCTTATTCATTTAGTACTGACATAGCAGCAAAAAATTTATAAACATTTCTCAAAATAAGCATGAACAAGGAATCTATTTTTTAAAATATTCTGTGTATAATTAAGTTATCTATAAATTTAAGAGCGTTTAGCTTTCGGAAAGTGAGTCTATTATGATTGATATGCATTATTTCGAACGTTTTATGTTTCTCTTTCCTTCATTTATTTATTTAATTAAACCATTATGACGTGACTTCTTAAAACTAGAGCATGCAAACATATTCCAATCGAGCAATCCTTATTTACAATTTTCTTTTATTATTATGTAGTTAGTTTGATTATATTTTTGCTATTGAATAAGTAAGAAAGGTATCAGTAATACAGGATTTCAATAGCATTTTAATTTTAACTATCTAAATCTCTTTGCAATAACTATATTTACCATAGAATCATAATGTTTAAACAGAAACAAGTACTTATTTTAATAAACTATGCAATTTCTATTCATATACCCATATGGGAAAAACACACGTTAAATTACAAATTTAATAAATTCATAAAGTTTAACCGAATAAGGTATTAAACAATGCATAACAATTTATTAAAAAAGCCCAATGCTTTTTTTTATCATTTACATAAAAGTTTTGTATAAATGTTTTTTTTTTTTTTAATTAAGTTTGAGGCCTTTTCAGAATTTAGTTCAGAATTGTGAAGCTTGTCGACAACATATGCCCTTCTCCTCGACAATACTTTTAAGAACATGATTTCCAGATGTGACAGTTTTATTGAAGGATTTTACCAACCTTTTATCCTAATTGAATTTTCCCTCTCAGCTGGGTAAAAACAGAAAACCGTGTCACCATCATTTGTTACACAAATAAATAATTAAAAATGGCCGGGTTATTTTCTCTTATAGGATGTTTTTAAAAATTTGGATTAATTGGATTTATTAATTGGAAATAGAATTTATACAGCAATTAGGAAACTGAATTTTGAAAAATTATGAACTCTTAACTAAGCAAATACATATTTAACAAACATTTAAAAAATAACAGAAATGTAGTACATTTCTGAAATTGCAATAACAATAAAACTGTAGAAAAAAAAATTTTTTTTGTAATTCCAGTTTTTTTTTTTTTTTTTTTTCTTTGGAAATAACTTTTTTAATCCATTTGCATTATACATTCTAAGAAGCATGAAAAAAATTTCGAATCCAATTGCGGTGAAAATTACCGTCACTCAGGGTATCGTCACTTTTTACTGTATCATCCATTTTTTAAAATCCATTTTTACAAAACATATGATATCCCGTAATTTATACAGTAATAATTACCGCAAAATCACTGAATCACTCTAATTAAATTAATATTACTGTAAAAATTACTGTATAATATTTTACGGTAAAGATGGATTTTACGGTTAAATGGTTTTTTCGGATGATGCACCCAAAGTATCGATACTTTATACCGTAATTTGATCCAGAGTTGTTTACAGCGTACTAAATGAGAGGTTTTTTCGATATCACTGACTATTTACGAAATAAAAGCACTAATTCTATATTTTTCCTCTAAATGATGCCGTAAACTATACCATTGAGTAATCTATAGATACTATTAACATACCATACCATATTAAAGAAAAAATTGCCGCACTCACTTACACACACGCAACATCGCTATCTGTTAAACAATGCAATTGACTGAAGTGAAATAAAGCCGTATTTTGAAAATTCAATTTCTCAGGAACTATTCGATCGATTTCGCTCTAATTTTGAAATTTGCCATGTAAAATTACATTCTTTAAATTTATGTAACAAATTGTATACCTTACGTTTCAAAATGATATTTTACTTATATTAAATAAAATGATAAAAAAAAGTAATTAATAATCTTTAAAAGTTGTTTTTGCATGCAATTATCTTTGGTTGAACGAACGTTATAATTGTGTGCAAAAATTTTCAATTCGCTTATAAAGTTCTCGAGATATGGCGAAATATGCAAAGAGTAAAATTAACATTGAGGGTTAAAAACTATGGACCGCTCTCCTGTCCAAACTATTGAGATTAAATAATGACAAATAAACAAACAAAAATTATATAAAAAATTCGCAAACGTCCTCCATTTTTTTAACTGTATATATACACTTTAAATAGCATGGTTTGGACTAATCAAATGCTTCTTAAAAATATTGGGTATTTATTTCTTCACATTTATAGATATTTTTTTTATCCGTATACGCTTTCTTGACCATGCGTCCATCTAAGTCATGCCACGTTAAGAGCATATGTATGGTTAACATAATGGAAGACACTTTGTAAATTTTTTAATTTTTTTTTTTTCTTGCATGAGTAATTTATTTTAAACTTGTTTCAGATTTCAAAGAGAGCATTCCTTTTTTTCGAAAATACCAATATGTTTTAAGAAATAAGTACTCAAAATTTTAAAGAAGGATTTGTTTACTCACAGTATCAGCATATTTATTGATGACATAATGGGGGAAACTTTGCGGATTTCTTTTTAATTTTTTGTGATGAGAAATTCATTTAAAGTTGTTTCAGATATAAAGCAAGTGTCAAAATTTTCAAAAACAGTCATAGTTGTGAAGACAATACTCAAAATATTTAAGAAGCATTTGTTAAGTCCAGACAATGCTATGTAAAGAGCATATATAGAGATGATGGAGATGATGGAGTTTATTTTGAGAATATTTTAACATTTTTTTGTAATGAGAAAATCATTTGAAACTTATTTCAGATCACAAAGTAAGCGTCAAATTTTTAAAAAATACTTATAGATGTAAAGAAATATGTACAAAAAATTCTTTAAGAAGCAGTTGTTTAGTCTAAATCATGCGACGTTTAGACCATATATATATATATATATATATATATATATAGTTAACATAATGGAGGACAGTTTGCGAATTTTTTATAATTATTTGCAATAAGGAATTCAGTGGAAACTTGTTTCAGATTAAATAGTTGGCATGAAATGTTTCAAAAATAACCATAGCTATGATGAAATTACTATTAAAAGTTTTTAAGAAGCATTTGGTCAGTTCCAACCATGCTAAGTAAAGAGCCAAGTTACTTTATCCTTACTACGAGCTTATCAGTGGGGTTGAACTCTCAGCCATACTGAGGAAGTGAAATGCAGCACTTATCTTATAGAAAAGAGGTCATCGATCCGAGGTGGGGTGAAGCGCTCATTTTTCCCCTACTCTTGTTTCAAACTTTTATATAATGATTAAAAAATGAAAACATTAAATAATTTTTAAAAAAAATTTAAATCTTCAAAAATAAGCAGAGAAATAATTATCTTTTTTAAAACCTAATTCCGGATATAATTTTTTGTAAATTCGAAGTAGAGAATTTCATCATAAAACATTTCTTCTTTTTCATTTTTTTTTTTAATATTTTCTAGATCAAAAGGTCTTTTAAAAGGTAAAATGTGAATGAGCTAAAACATTTACGCTTTTAAAAGCTTTATTTTCTTTCAATTCTATTTGAGGGTTTCTTGTATCCTAATTGTTTATTTATTCTCTTCATTCATGGTTGAACCAATAAAGAATATTTACTCTGAAGTTTTGTAAGACTTTGCTGTAAGATCGATTTCGATTACTTTCAACGCACGTCCTTATTGATTGTAAGTGATTGCTTATGAGAAAAGTGTTTCTGGAACAGATGAAGTAAACTTTTTTTTGTTATTTCTTAGATGCTGAAAGACATGGAAAATGAACTAGGCCAAAGGCCTTTACGAGTCAGAAAAATCCAATAAAACTTCTTTAGAAAACTTTTATTAAATTTTAAACTCTAATAAACGAGAATAATTGTTCAATCGTTAAAAGTGTAAAGTGGCTGGCTACTATTCAATATGGTTAATTGTTTAAAGTAATTAATTATATTGATTGTAAGTGATTGCTTTTGAGAAAAGAGTTTCTGGAAGAGATGAAGTAAACTTTTTTTATTATTTCTTATAAGAGATGTTCAAACGTAGTTAAATTCCTTGACGTTAATAATGTAAAATTAAGTTATGGTTGAGTTGTGTTTTGTCACGTCACGTTTGAACTGTGGAATGTGGCTTAATTATTGTATTAGTGAGTACTAGCAAGCGAGATTGAGAGTAATGAAGTTTGTCCTTCAGGTGGTGGGGAAAGCTGTGATTCAGTGAAATGTAAACTATTCCAAACAAGGCAATTTATATTTCCTTAGAAAAATAACCTTAGCTTTCCCGATACCTAAATTTATAAGTCAATTAAAATTATTAGAACATATAATATTGTGCTCGTATCTGTGAAGTATCTTACTATATATAGATACATTAAGTAATTAAGAGCGTTAAACTTATCATCAACTTCAAACATTGCCAATCTACAACTGGCTCAATTTTTTATTCAAACATTTTCAAAACTTCTTTATCTCTATTTCATATTTACACCTGATGCTCTTCTAATTTTATAAGAATACCTTGTTTGTAAGAATATCCTTGCAAAAATGTCGGATTTCTATGGTCAGCTCATTGCCAGTGAAAAAATCACATTGATAATTTTGTTGATATTTTTATTTGTACTCAATTTTATACAATAGATATGCAAAATATATATGAATAATATATTCAAAAATCTTGTATAAAATATCCTCTATAGTCAATTGTTTGTTTAAAACTCTAAGTTTCGTCTGTTGTTAACCTATTGTTTGTCTAAAACTCCATGCTTGCCAACATAAACACTCAAGTAATTAAATCTAGATTTATCAAGTATTGAAACATGAACCATGACGTTTCCATTTCAGCCATAACACTCCTTTGATAAAGTCTCTATATTAAACTCACTTTTAGCCCGTAAAAATTAAATTATTCACAACCAATCTCTTTTATCATGTCGGCAATCCCAAAACTAAGTAATACCATCTTTTATTTCTAGTTTTCAATGTATACATTTATTTTTCAGATATTCATTTCCTAAGGAAATGTAAAAATTTTTATTTTTCTCTTGCGGGTGAAATGCATTTCTACGAACGAATGCTCACTTTGAATTTAACTTAATGTTAAGGAAGAATTACTCCCAACTGAATTTTGAAATCGGATAAATCCCGGATAATGTTTTTTTGAGGAATATTTAGGGTGTATCCTCTAAATTTGTAATTCTAGGTTATTTCCCAGTTTACAAATGTTAATTTAATTGAGAAATAATGAGCAAAGTTAAAAGACTCTTCGTAGTAAAAAAATACAATTCAGAATTTAAATAAATTAGTACAAAGTATTCTTTTGTTACGTGAAGATTCACTGGTAATTTAAAATTATCTAAACATTGCCAAATTATACTGAAATAAGAATTATAGCTATTAATTATATAATGAGAAATTATGTAAATATACGTAATGCAAAGTATTCTATTGATTTCATAGATAAACGGTTAAAGAACAGCGTGAAATTAAAATCAATTATCATATATTACATACTCAAGATGATATCTAGGAACGAAGCTGGAAACTACGTCTGACTTAAGAGACTCATCGTAGTAAAAAAATACAATTCGGAATTTAAATAAATTAGTACAAAGTATTCTTTTGTTGTGTGAAGATTCACTGGTAATTTAAAATCATTTAAAATTATCTAAACATTGCCAAAATATACTTAAATAAGAATTATAGCTATTAATTATATAATGAAAAATTATGTAAATATACGTAATGCAAAGTATTCTATTGATTTCACAGATAAACGGTTAAATAACAGCGTGAAACTAAAATCAATTATCATATATTACATACATAAGATGATATCTAGGAACGAAGCTAGAAACTACGTCTGACTTAAGAGACTCCTCGTAGTAAAAAAAACACAATTCAGAATTTAAATAAATTAGTACAAATATTCTTTTGTTACGTGAAGATTCATTGGTAATTTAAAATCATTTAAAATGATCTAAACATTGCGAAATTATACTTAAATAAGAATTATAGCTATTAATTATATAATGAGAAATTATGTAAATATACGTAATGCAAAGTATTCTATTGATTTCACAGATAAACGGTTAAAGAACAGCGTGAAACTAAAATCAATTATCATATATTACATACTCAAGATGATATCTAGGAACGAAGCTAGAAACTACGTCTGACTTAAGAGACTCTTCGTAGTAAAAAAATACAATTCAGAATTTAAATAAATTAGTACAAAGTATTCTTTTGTTACGTGAAGATTCATTGGAAATTTAAAATCATTTAAAATGATCTAAGCATTGCGAAATTATACTTAAATAAGAATTATAGCTATTTATTATATAATGAGAAATTATGTAAATATACGTAATGCAAAGTATTCTATTGATTTCACAGATAAACGGTTAAACAACAGCGTGAAACTAAAATTAAATATCATATATTACATATTCAAGATGATATCTAGGAACGAAGCTAGAAACTACGTCTGACTTAAGAGACTCTTCGTAGTAAAAAAATACAATTCAGAATTTAAATAAATTAGTACAAAGTATTCTTTTGTTACGTGAAGATTCATTGGTAATTTAAAATCATTTAAAATTATCTAAACATTGCGAAATTATACTTAAATAAGAATTATAGCTATTAATTATATAATGAGAAATTATGTAAATATACGTAATGCAAAGTATTCTATTGATTTCACAGATAAACGGTTAAACAACAGCGTGAAACTAAAATCAATTATCATATATTACATACTCAAGATGATATCTAAGAACGATGCTATAAACTACGTCTGACTTAAAGGGAACAAACAACTGGATGGAAAAAGAAGAAAAGATCATCAGGGGACATCAAATAAGGAGAAAAAATATAATTATCAAAATGTATGCTACCAACATTTTCGGTTTAAAAAGTAAAAATAATATACGGTATTTAAATCATTCATATGGTACCGATTTAGCGGAAATTTTGGTTTTTAAAGTTAAAGTTCTTATTACCATACATTTAGTAAAAAATACAAAACATAAAAATAAATTTAACCTAATAAATAATTCTAATACCATGATCTAGAGCAGTGATTCTCAACTTTTTTTTTTGCGGCGGCACACTTTTAACGATTTCGAAATCTGACTGAATCTGAAATCTTTTGTTAGTTATCCTTTGTTAATTGTTCATATAACTATTAGCTGCATGGGTAACCTTAATGATTAGCTTTTATTTCTGTTTGAAAGTTTATATTTAGCTTGCTTTCCTTTGTTAATTAATAATTTTAACAGTCATTAAATTTCCTACTTATTTCAGCATTTTTTAAAATTGCGTGTCAAAGACAATTTAAACTCTTCCTTCTTATTTTAACTTATTTTAAGATTGTCAGAGACAAGACAATCGCCGACAAAGATGTTCACGTGGTTAAAGCGTGGAAAAATTATTAAAAGTATACATATACACACTTTTCTTTTATTTAAACTTTACTCGTAATAAAAAAAAAGCATTATAATTTTTATTGTAACATTTCTAATATTTCGCGGCACATTTTAAGAATTTGGCGGCACACAAAAGTGCCGCGAACAGTGATTGAGAACTACTGATCTAGAGTATCATGATAAAGTTTTCAAATTTTACCGTTTTTACCAAAATTTATCACATATTATAAAAACCATATTTTATGGCAAATTTTACCAAAATCCTTACAAAAAGTCTTCTGTAAAAAAGGGTTGAGTTTTTTGGTGTTCCCAAAGCACCAGAAACACGGTAAATTTTATCTTATTCCAGTAGTTTTGATAATACTTTCTTCTCAATAGGAAACATGCGATCAAAAAGTAAATCCATTGTGAGAGGGGATTATTGTAAAAATACCTACTCCTTCAAAATTACTATTACAATTTAAGTAAATAATCAAAACAACATTTTAATCGATTTTCCGAAACCTATCCCTCAGACTGTCTATCAGAAACAATAAATTATTCTGAAGTATCGGGTCATAAAATATTAGTTTTGATTATTTTAACTTGAATTTAAATTTTCCAAAAGTTATATGCACTGAAAAAGCACTGAGTAAAAACATGACAAGTAGTGATAATTTTTAATGTTCGATCGTCATATATTTTCTATCTTAAATAGTTGAAAAATATTAAATAAATGAGCCCAAGAAACTGTAAGACATTACTTGATTAAAAACTTCATTCCCTTCAAAAATATAAGCATTGGAAAAAATAGTCGACATGTTACAAGTGCTCAAAAACACGTGCCCATTTTAAAGAAATTTCGACAATGACAAAATTATTTCCACCCCAGTCACATCAGCTCATCTTGATGCCCTGGAATCTTGTTTTATTCATATGAATACTGATTGCCTTGTTAACGACATTAGCTCCTTACCACCTCGCCATGGAGATTGAAAATGTAGGGGAGTGTCGGGTACCCCCGCCCAGCGGGTACCTCCGCCCACTGTCAATTTCATATGTATAGAATATTTTTTCAAGTCAATGGGCCATCGGACATTAATTGTTATATTAAAAAAAGATTATTTTCAAAGTTTCAAGTATTTATGCAACTGGTAACATGGTAAACAATAGTTTTGAAAATATGTTGAACACAGTAGTCAATTTTTTTAAATTTCTATTTTTTTAAATTAAACTATTTTTTTTTTTTTGGTTTATTCTTTTCACATTATTAATTAGATGATAAAACAATAGAAACATACAAAAATATTGATTATTACTCAATATTATACAGAAATAAAAGCAATACTCCTTAAGTGGGCGGGCTACTCGACTCCCCCCTATATACCCTAATTTGCAACTCTCGGCAAGTGTAGATTTTCTTATTCTTTTTTTTCTCTCTCGGCTACTGTGGTTTTTCTAGTTTAATTTATCATCTTTATTTTTCAATTTTTTGTTTTCAACTTTATATTTTACATTTAAAATTACTTTTGTTTCATCTCAATCACGTCCTGCAAGTCTTGAAAAAGGACATCTGTTTTTGAGAGCTTGAATCATGTCGACTGTTTTTTTTTTTTTTTTCCCAATTTGTATAGTTTTGAAACGAATGAAATTTTAAATCAAGTTGTAAGATTTATTGAAGGAAGTAATTACTTTTTAACTATATACTGTAGTCAAAGTCTTTTAACTCATCCTCTAAAATTATCACTGAATTACGAGTCTCTAAAAGGAATTACTGCTTTCAAACGCCTTTATTTTTAGAAATCAATCTAGCTTAAAATATCAATTTCTTTTCTTCACCAATAATATTTTAAATCTTTAACCATTCCATAAACTGTCTGCTTCAAGATAGACGGCTAATATTCAAATTATGCTGAAGAAAAACGAAGAAAAAAAAATTTCTTTCATAAATCTCAGGATATATATAGCAACATCTTTCCAAAATGCAGTAGAAAATCTTACCCGACTTAGAACATTTCAAATAATTTTTTTTTTTTTTTGAAAAACTTATCATAATGAGAAAAGAATCATAAATATTCAGACGATCTCAATTCATCCGGATCACCTCATAGTTTCAGAAAGTCCATCGTAAAATTAAATTCCCATCGTTAGTCATCTTTATTACCCATGATTCAACTTTGTCGTTTTTCACAATTTTGACTAGTTATATATAAGGGGAAAAAAGGTTAAAAAAATCCCTAATCTAATATCATAGTGTTCTTAGAATCCAATATTTGATCGGATGAACCACTAAGGAATTATAGTATAAAGACACTTAAGTATTTATTAGGGTGGACGGAAAAGTTCGAAGAAATGTCGTGTTTTACAAGTTAAGAAAAAAAATGCTGAAATGATTAAGTCCTTGTCTTTGTCGCACGAAACCTCATCATTTATAAATTCAAAACGTTAGGGAAAAAAAGTTTTTTTAGGGTTGGAGAGAAATTGAAGAATATTGATAAGCGTTGAAAGGTAATTATAAACAGATGAAGTATTTTTAAAAAGGAAAAGTGTTTTTACGTATTTATTGATTACCGCTAACATAAAAATAAAAGTGATGGCTTTAAAATTCTTTATATACTGTTAAAAAAATTGATTTAATTTTTTTACGCTAAACTGATAAACATTTTCAGTAGAAATATTAACTGAAATAATGCTTTTCTCTTAGCCTATGAAGAGTTGCGTAAACGCACCTTTTCAAAGAATTTTTTATTGTTATTATTAACCCCGTGACGAATATTTCAATTTTACTTTCTGCTATTTTCAAAAGTTGTGAAGACATCTATTAAATATTAGTAATTCAATTGGAGTAAACACTTTCTGTAGAGTAATTCTGAAACTGTGCTAGTTTTTTAACTTATAACGATATTTGTCAAAAAATGCAAAAATGTGTATAATTTTAAAAATTTCTATTTTTTAAACTTTTACGTTAAAACAGTAAGAAAATATAAAATAAGTAGTTTACTCTTGCTGCTATGAATAAATTATTTTATTCTCAACTAAGTTGTGTCATCATTATGTTTTCTTTTCTTGACTATTATAGATATTTTCTTTCACTGTCATACTTAAAAATGTCACTATATTTTTGAAAAACGTTATAATATACAGGAACTTTTTGAAACACTTTTTTTATTTGACAGAGTGACATTTTAAACAAGATATAAATTTAAAGTTCACTTTCCTGATTCGAGAATATAGTTTACGTTCGTAAATTTTCTTTAGTAACTATATTCTAGTGTTAAATGGAGAAAAAAATTGTCTAGTCTGAATAGTAATATTTTTTTTTTAAAAAATTTGGAAAACATGAAGTCTGTTCTATTTTTGCCTTATGTATGGAATATTTATCATTATCGTGATAATTTTTTAATAATCGTGAAAGTATAAATCGCTATTATAAAGTGTGCTTAAAAGTTTTATAGCTTAATTGTTTTTAAAACTTTAATTTGAATTTATAAGAATTTATTATGAAAGAAAAAGTACATTGCTTTGATTGAAAAAAGTTTTCTTTAAAAAAAGCAGTTGTTTGCGTTGGATGAATGTTTTATTTGCATGCTTACTTAAAAAAAATAATCCCCGATTCATAATGCACGATAAATGACAAACACTATAAACTTTTGTAACAAGGTTACACGTTCGGAAATGAAACTCTTACTTTTGACAATTCAGAAATCCCTGAGCGGTATTTCGTTTTAAATCTGTATTTCGTTTGAGTATCATTTCGTCACGAAATCACGTAATTTGTGACAAAACGAGACCTCTCAATAATGTATGATGAGAATGTTTCCTCAACTCGAAACTAAATTGTAGGTAAGTTATCTCTCTGTTCTATCTGTAATTCTTGTGTTGTTTGGCAGCCACTCTTTTTTTCTTTTTTTTTTTTTTCGTTTGAAATAATAGAAAGTAGAAAAAAGAAAGTTTCTTTTTTCTTCGTTTGAAATAATTGAAAAAACGGAAAGACGAAAAATTTCTTTAATTTTGACGAAATTCGTTTTTTCGGTGAAATAACGATAAGTATTTCGAAAAAGGCACTGTGTTTGATAGTTATTATTAGATAATTATTTCGTCACTTTAACGAAATATTCGCTCAAAAATATACCAGGAAACGGTTTCGTCAAAAACGACGAAAGTTTCATGGCACTTGAGAATCCATTTTTTGTAGAGTATTTTTCTCCTAAATGCAAACTCCTAAATCATTTGAATATCAGAAACTAAATCAAAAAAATAAATCTAAAAGAATATTTATAGCTGAACTGTAATTTTGGACCTATAAATCATAATTCAATGTATAAAAAAAAATTCAAAACTAATTAATATTAAGTACGGTATAAAAACATTGCAGTAAGTTGGTTTAAATAGATTATGACCACAGAACAAATTATGAAAGGGATTTTCTATATATATCGTTTCAGGAGGGAAAATTAAGCATTAATTAGAAAACAGATGAAAAAGCAATTCAGAGACGAAAGAAAAGTTACAACTGAGAGAATACATTAGATTAAACGAGATTGAGCCATAATATTATATTTCGTATTTCCTCTTGCCTTTCTCTTTCAGACTGGGAAAACAATTATCTTCCCTATAGATAGAAGAATGTTTTTATTACTTTTTCAGGCATTCAATTTCTGTTTTATTTCCCTTTCTTGTGAGCAGAGTTAGAGAATCAAAAACGCGAAAGTCTCATATAAAATGTGTTACATTTTCAAAAATTCAATTACGTAGTTGAAAATAAATAAAAAAGGAGAGCGCATAATATAAACTACATAAATAATATAACAATTTTCAAGTTTGTCATGAAAGTGTGGAAATAGCTATAAAGAGTTTTTTTCAACTTTTTTTCGCAAAGCATTGAGTTTCCTATGGAGGAAAAAAAATGTGAAATAAACAATTATATTACTTTAAAAGTTTGAAATTCCAAGTTCATTTTTATCGTTTATTTCTAATTAAAAATACTAACTTATCAAATTCTTGTGAACTTTTTTAACAAAAACAAATTTTTGCAGTTATCAACACTGCTAGAAGTTTTTGAGCCTGTTGATCTATATCAGGGGTCGCCAAAATTTTTTGATCATCGACCCCTATATAATTTTTCGAAATCTCCATCGATCCCCTTAAAAGTAATTTTCTGTTAATTAAAATAAAACTATATTAGATACTGTGTTTGTACATTTATTTTATGATTTTGAACATTTATTATTAAAGTAATAGTACATTTAATTAATTATTAAAGTTAATTAGTACATTTAATTAATTATTAAAGTAATAGTATTTTCAAAAATTTTGTAATTTTCGTAAAAAATACAAAGTGTGCTATAGTTTCGTCGCGATCTGTACTAATCCATATTATTAATGCTTACCTTCTTTTTTACAGGTATTGATAATTAAAATTGATATCTAAACTAAACGAATGGTTTTATCGAAAACAATAACTAGTTATCCAAAACTATAAAAGTTTTAATAATGACACTGCAAACATTCAACACTGTTCACAGTTAGCAAAGATAGCTGAAACTGCGTATGATATTTGCGTTTGTAACGTCAATGCTCGTCACACGTGACATTTGGACAAACGCACATATGCATATGACTTATAAACCAGAAGTGCAGAGTTTGTGCCACTGCGCGCTGGTACGTAAATATTTGTTTCACCGAATAAATATACGTTTATTAATTTATGTTCTATAAAGAAAATGATATTAAGTTAATTATAAAAAAAATCACAAATTTTACATACTAAATTAGGTATGTGTGATTTGCATATTAAGAACTTTTTTTTTTCTTCGACCCCCAATCGACCCTTCCGATTTGGATCGACCCCCTTTCGACCCCCAGGCTCAGATCGACCCCCACTTTTGTTAAATAGACCCTTGGGGGTCTATATAGACCACTTTGGCGACCTCTGATCTATATACTGATCAAACTTTCTAATACCTTGATAAGGTGCTTCAATGAACCATATTATCACACTTCTTAAACCTGATTACACGATAGTGCTATTCTGATTTGAACAGAAACATGTTTCAGTTTAACCCCTTATCACATTGAGAAAATAATGTACGAACCTACAAGAATACGGTAATATTAACATATTTCTGGCTCTATGGAAACACCATAAATTCGGTATTTTTTAGCATCGCGCTTTGGTACGGATTTTATTACCGTCGTTGAACAGCCGACCCAATTTTGGGTTTACGGCTATTAATATTTAACTCCATAACCATGTAATTTCAAACCCGATTCTGAAGAAAAAGGAACTCCTGAATCAAGTATTGGGCGAAATTTTTCTTTTCGATGAAACTGACCAGCATTTGCGTTACATTTAGAGGAAAGCCACGAAAACCTCCCTCGATTACCCTGACAGCAAGGGGACTCTAACCCATGATCCGTCTACCACTGAGGGTATTTTACATCCGCACTGTGGTCGATACTAGTCGGTTGCGTAATTCGTATCGACCAGTCATCATTGGGATTCGAACCCGGTTCATCTCATTGGAAAGCGAACATTGTATCTATCCCCTGAGCCACCTCGACTCTTGATAATGATTTTAGAAAAGTATAATTTTAAACTAAGTGATAAAATTTGGTAAATGTAGCAAAAGTTAGTAGTTTTATCATAATACCTTAGAGCATGGCATAAAAACCATTTATTCGGTTCAATTTACTTTTCCGTTTTGTTATTTCTTTTAAATGTGTGGTAATAAGAGCTATAATTTTTTAACCAGATTTCTCGCTAAACCATTACCATGTGAACGGATAAATTTCCTAATGAATGGTTTAAATACCATATATTTTAATTTTCTTAAACAGAATTATGGTTTCTTTGATACCAGAATTGCCGTTTCCATTCTGTACGATAATTTTACGATAATTTTTTCCCCGTGCAATACTTAACCACATTATGCTTTACGGTTCAATGTGAGTTTTAAGGTTCAACGTAAGGTTCAACGTAAGGTTTAACGAATATTGTTCAACGATGAACCAATTTTTCTGAGAGTTTACATCAGTATAATCTCAATTAATACATAAATGAGATTTCTTAAAATTCTTACGCTAAAACTGATCTTTTCAGTATTCATATAAACACATATATCAAAATTATTATAAATTCTAAAACCACTATCTAGCAAAGGAATTTCTATTTAATTTTGAACGCTTGACTTTTACATCTTAATTAAAGATGCAGATAAAATTCTTTTGAAACTGCATCCTATTTATAAATAGAACATTAAATTTTAAATGTATGCATTGAAAGAAATCTTATGAGTTAAAATGCATTTTTAAAAGTAGTTTAAAGCAAGTGAGGATTTGAAATGTTATAAGATTGATCATTACAACTTAAAATTCTGCCCGTAACTCTAGAAGAGTTAAATATTTTCAATATTTCTAATCTAGTTAATCTTCTTACTAGTTTAGATGGCTTATAATTTTTTCTATTTAAATCTATGTTTTTAAGAAGTAAATAAGTATTTAAATAATCCTATAAGTTTTTAGAGTACTCAATAGTATTTTAAAAACTCAATCACTTTTGGTAATTTTGGTGTAAAAATGTTTGAAAATAGAAATGTTTGAAAAAGGAAATATTATCAAACTGCATAGTAAACAATGCTGAAAATGTCGTCATACGCCTCTCGGGGTGCTCTTTCATTATGAACTCTTTCTTTGTGGGCTTCTAAATAGATCATAATAGGAAAGCGCACCTAGCCTCATACGATGACATTTCCGTCATATGTTTCTAGGCCATTTTAATCCTAATGATATGGTTAAACTCCCCTTAGTGATAATCGCAACCTTTACGAGGCCCTCAGTTATATATATAGATAAGCATTTTAAGCTTGTGCATTTCGTCAAAAAATTTAATAAATATGTCATTTTGAAAAAAACAAATCTGAAGCTTTAAAAGCAAACCTAATTTCAGGTTTAAAACTCCCATACCCGAATTAGGCAATATCAAATATTTGCATATATTCAACAAAAAAAAATTTCCCGATGTTATTCATTTTCCCAACATATGAAATCAAATTTTTGACATGGGAATAAGATTTAAGTTGGTCGAAGACATAAATTCGACATCTGAGTTGAAGAGCATTCTGCAAGAGGACTTTGAAAGTTTCAAAGACATTTTAATAACCAAAAACAAAAACAAAATAGAGCGATAGTTAGATTCTACTTCAAACATGTTGCTGTTACTTATGCTACTTGCTAATACTAGCAAACCATCTTGAAATCAAGAATCTTGAATTTTTAATGCAGAGGGTGCGCTTTCTGTTTTTTCAGTGGCGCCATCTATAGCCAAAAATATGACTACAATCACATGTACGTCACCACCCGATTTACAGGAAGAAGCCAATCACACTCCATCCATTCATCCACTGATCGTAATTTTGACCTGAACCAGAGAACGATCAATCTCCAATTCAGTACACCCAGAGGCATTGATTTGTTATGAGAACTTGGAGGACTTCGTAATCCCAACAGATTTAACATACACCAGCCACTTTTAATACACGGGGACTCTTCGGGAGCTCGGCTGCATTCGAACTCCCGTTCTCACGAACGCGAGCCCAACGTTTTACCCAGCTACTCTTCGGAAATATGCAAGTACAGACACTAATTTTACTGTTTCTGAGATCCGTCCTAGAAATTAAAAGCGCACCTAACAAACAATTTTTTTAAAAAATTGATTTTAAATTATTGCATTGTTTAAAGTACTGTATAGTGTAAAGTATTGTATTTTGTATAGTATAAAGTGTTTTAAAAACATTCGTTGTTACTACCCAATCATTGCTTAATTAAAAGTCAGTATTTTTTTATCTATAGCGTACTGCTTTTTTGCATGAAGTGTTGCTTCAGAGCAATACAATCAATCCAATATTTACTTTTTAGCTTTAAAAAAAATATGCTTTTTACTGACAAACTCTGCAGCATTGCTATAAAGCATGCTTTTCTGTTAACTGCCTTTCTTTTTATTCAAGTTTCCAAGCCCATTTACTATTGATAAAATCTTGTGTAGAAAGGGTCGTTTAAACGTTATCTCTTATGCAGTAGGTAAGTTTTTTTCTTCGAATTGGTTACTAATTTTACGCTTATTTATGCAAAAATGATATAAAATTGTCGAATAAAATTTATTTACTTATTTTAAATGGAAACAAAAGGAAACACATTGCGATAGAAACTTACAATAAGTAATAAGATAATATATATATATATATATATATATATATATATATATATATATCTTATATATTATATATATATATATATCTTATATATATCTTATATATCTTATATATATATCTTATATATATATATATATATCTTATATATTTGAAAATAAAAAATTTTAAGCCTTTGAAAACATTTATGTAAGAAATACACGGTAAAAATTATAGAAATTAAGAAATACTAACTATACTTATACTAATTAGCGCGATTATTATCAAAACATTAGTTTAACACTCTAGTTTTGGCAAACCAACTTAAAATACTCTTGATTTCTGACGTTTTGAATTAACCTTTTTTAAGAACAATAAATATTTTTTTTATAATTTTCATCAAATGGTAAAATTATATTTTATTTCATCAGTTCTCAGTTATGGATATAATTCCTTGCATGAAAATAAAGTTTTTCTGTACAAAACAAATAAACTTTAATTTGATCTCTTGCGTATACAACTAATAGTTATTTTATCCGATATAAGATAACTCTTTTTCTTCCCTTGCACTAACTATCAATTAACTTTTGAGAAGTTTCTAGACATATTCTTTAGTCTTAACGGCAAATTATCAGTCCACTTTTTAGTCTAAACTATCTCAAGGCCCAGAATTGAAAATTCAAATGATCAAATTATGATTTGACTTTTTACCAGCAAAATAAATACTTTAAACTCTTTCTTCCATAAAAAAAAGTAATGAAGTTTTATGATTTAACTTTTTATGGGCAATTTAAATACTTTTTCTTTTATTCAAAAAGGTTTCATAGCAAAACTAGCAATTTTATCTGCAAATTAAATAATTTAAATAATTTCTGTTAGCTATAAAGATATAATTGAATTTTTACCTGTAATTTAAATACTTTAAACTATTTCTTTCATCCTAAAAGATATTACACTTTAACTTTTTTCCAGCAAATTAAAAACTTTTTTTTTATCGAAAAAGGTTTTATGATAAAACTTTTTACCGACAAATTAAATAATTTAAGCTATTTATATTAGCCATAAAATTATCACTTAACGTTTTATTGGCAAACTAAATATTTAAAACTAGTTCTTTTCATCAAAAAGACATTATTAATTAACTTTTTACCAACAAATTAAATACTTTAAGCCATTTATTTCATGCAAAGTTTACTATGGTTTTACTATAAACCATTTATGTAATCCATAATGTTACGATTCAACTCTTTGTAGTCAAATTAAATGCTTCGAACAATTTCTTTCCTCCAAAAAAGACATTATGGTTTAACTTAACCAAAGATTTACTATAAACCATTTATGTAATCCATAATGTTACGATTTAACTCTTTGTAGTCAAATTAAATGCCACGAACAATTTCTTTCCTCCAAAAAAGACATTATGGTTCAACTTAACCAAAGATTTACTATAAACCATTTATGTAATCCATAATGTTACGATTCAACTATTTGTAGTCAAATTAAATGCTACGAACAATTTCTTTCCTCCAAAAATGACATTATGGTTTAACTTTTTACCAGAAAACTAAATACTTTAAACCATTTTTTTTTCATACACAAAGATATTGTTTTAACTTCCTACCACGCTAAACATGTTAAACCATTTCTTTCATGTAAAAAAGTATTACGATTTAAATTTTTAAATACTTTAAGCCCTTTTTTCATCTAAATCGATATTATACATAAATGAATTTTAACTTTTACCTCAGCAGGAAAATTATCACCCAGTTGTCTTATCTTTAGTTATAAAAAATGTCAAAGAAAACGAAACTCATATTCCCCATATGTAATAAGTAAGCTTTTCTTTGAACTGTTCGTTTACATAAATAATGATTATTTCATCCAGTATCTTAAAAAGTCAACTTTTTTTTCTCTCTCCTTTCTACAGTAACAATTAGTTTTTGACAAGATATCCTAGTCGTATTCGGTAACCTGAACAAACAATTCACGTGTCTGCTTTTTCAGTCAAATATCCCTCGAGGCATACTAGCCAAATCGTTGTTAAAGGATAATCTTTCCTTTTACTCGACATTTATTACTATCTTTTCTATTCATTAGAATCTCAACAGAGCAGAAGAAGTTAGAAACGAGAGAGAGAGAAAGAAAAAGAAATAAGAAGAGAAGAAAAAAACGTGATGTAGCTCATTAATTTCATCGCGTGGAATATAATTTTTAGATTAAATATCCAAGTCGTTGAGTTAGAAAATAGTTTAAGCATCCTGCAACGTGGTGTTAATTAAAATAAAAAAGATTAGTTATGGTAAATTATCAGCTTTTTTAGACCATTAGTTATCTTATTATAAAATTTATTTTGTTCGTTTTTGTTGTTGTAAGATATGATGAAAACGAGTTGCTGATTTTTTGTTTAACAGTAAAAAGACGCAAATAATATATTTTTGATGGTTGAATTAACATGATTTTATTATTGGTCATACATGCGACAGTTTCATTTAGTATTAATAATAATTCACTGAAATGTATGTAAGAAAGAATAAGAAGTGGTGATTGTTTTAAATAATGGTTAGGCTTTGGGGTTGCGATAAATACGTTGCGAAGAATAAGGCTACAAATTAGTGCAAACAACTACTTAAAAGCATATTTTTCTTAAATGAATACACTTTAATGAATTCATTTGAATTGAATTGAATTAAATGGAGCTTGAAGTTAAAATTCTCGGAAATAGGGGAAATCTAATAAGTCAACAATTAAATTCGGAGAATTTCTGAAGATTTAGTTCTGTTTCTAAATTTAGACTTTTCTGGCTATTTCTTTATCTTTAATTATACCAACTAATAACATTTTGGCACATATAATAAAATTATTTTATACAAAAACAATTTACTGAAACAATTTTCATCAATAATAATATTGTCGATTAACTTTCAAAAACCTTACAGTTGTTTGCATATAACTGTGTCAGGAAAATATCTGCTGAATAAGCAACAATATATATTTAAGTTTATTATATTATTTTAACGAAAATTTTTTTAATTAATAATCAAATATATAATTTTTTATTAAAGATGCAAAAAGTTCCGTAAAAACAGCGTATTTTAAATCGCATTGATAGTAGCATTTTAATATCTCAGCTAGGCAGAAAATAAACGAAAAGACTATCAAAATTTGACATATTACTTTTGGAAATGCCTGGATTAAATTAATTACACGAAAACCTGTTTAATTACACGAGAAATCAAAAAGTAGCTGAAAGATGAAAATTCGAAACATCTTCAAGTTTCAACCTAGAATCAAACTATTTGTCAGTGGGATTACAAACTGTAATACAAGAAGCAGCATGATGATCTGTTGACAAATTGTTATTCATCAGAGTTCAAAACCTGTTTTTTGTTTTTTCCTCACAAAGAAATCAATCTGAGACTCCAACGTGGATTTTTTACTTCTTTTTTTGAAAAGATTCTGAAGTGCGTGTTAAGTGAGGTCATTACAGAACATGCTATATATGCAATCGCAAGGTGACTAGAACTTAAATAAACAAATTAATAAAACTGGGGAACGTTTTTAACAGGTCTTACATACTTTCGTAACACTGATTTTAAATGTGCAATCAACTTCGCTCTCCAAACAACAGTTTTTTTATATATATATATATTTATATATATATATATATATATATATATATATATATATATATATATATATATATATATATATATATATATATATATATATATATATATATATATATATATATATATATATATGACCTTTTTTTTGTCAAATTGTACAAGTTTAATAATGTATATAACAGAGTATCACATAAATTCTGCGACAAACTTGTAAAGGCACATCATCAGGATTAAAATTTCATAGAAAACCATGCCCGGAATCACCGTCATACGCCACTAGAGTCACTTCTCCTACTATGAACTATTTCTTCGCGTGATTCTGAACAGGTCATAATAGGGAAGTGCCCCTTGCCACGTCCGATAACATTTTACGGGCATGGGTACCAATTCAGTTTTAATCCTGATGAAGTGCTCCAATTCCCCTAGAAATTTGTCGCAACGTTTTTGAGACGTTTCATATAGCATTTATAAAATAGTACTTTTCGAAAGAAAGAAAAAAAATTAAAAATGTTATTTTAAGAAAAATTTTGTAGCTTTAGCAGCAAAACTAATTTCAGATTTTAAATCCCCACACCCGAAATAGGCAAGATGAAGCATTCGTATGAACGCAGCAAATTTGTTCTTTGGTGTAATTTAATAAAATTTTTACCAAGTATGATTAATTTAATTTTACAATTTCAGTATTTATTAAAAATGTCGAATTGTTTCAGATATGCATGCAATGAATTTTACAATTTAATAAAGAAAACAGAAAGAATTACAAAAGCATTTAGATTAGTTCGAAGCCTGTAAACATTACACTACCTACAACTCTAGTTACACAAATTCACTTCCGCTATTAAAGAACTAGAGAAAAAAAAAAACAGTCCATTAGCAGAAAGAAGCCAACAAAGCCACAACATTCAAAGAGGAAAACATCGCCTTGGCATGCTCTTGATTCCATTGTTTGGCTGTAGGTGGGACAGAAAAGAGATGACTTCGAACTACATTTTTAAGATCTCCAGCCCCGAAGTCTGCCAAGAGGACTCGATGGATTGTTCTTTTTTTAGTTATCATAACTTTGAGTGCCACGTTTTTTTTATTTTCATCTTCTATTATACTTACGAGCACTGGAGATCTCCAACAATAGCAGAGGACACTCGGGTGTGAAGAAATCTAAGTTCGTAAAAGGGTCTGAAGAGGATTTTGAGTAGGTGAAAAAAAAGTAACAATTAAGAATAGATACAGGTGTTGTGATAGCTTTTTTATACCGCCAGAACGCATCACTAAAATAGTTTAAACAAAACCCCCTTATCAGATTAAAATAAGTTTTTTTAATTAATTACTGAATGATTCATGAAATGCACTGACATGTTATGTGAATAAAATGGGACACTTTTGGGTTTGATAACTCTTCTTTACAAGCGGGGAAAAACCCTGACATTAAAGAAATTTAATTTTTATTTTATAAACGGCGTTGAAAGCCAGCCCATTTCTGAGTTTATAACTATTAATGATGAAATCCGTAACTGTGCTATTTTGAACATAACCCAGAAGACAGGGGAACTTCTGGATCAAACGATGAGACAAACTAGCCTTCGTGGAGTTCTTTTTGAAGGAACTTACCCGCATTTGCGTTACATGGAAAAAACACGAAAATCTCCCTTGGTTAGCCCGATGACAACGGGATTCTAATCCAAGATCCATATACTACTGTGGTCCATATACTCTTATATAACCACTGTGGTCAATGTGAGACGGGTGCAGAGTTCGTACCAACCAACCACTGATAGGATTCAAACTGTGTATCCCCATTGAGAGGCAAACTCCCCATTCTCTGATCCACGTTGCTCACATTAAAGATATTTTATTTTATTGCCGCCGTTGAACAGCCGACCCAAATTTCGGTTTAAGACTACTAATGTTTAACTCCGTAGCTTTTGATTTTGAACCCATTCCAGAAGACAAGGGATCTCTTGGATCAAGTACTGGGAGAAATTTGCCTTCATGAAGGTCTTTTTGATGAAACTAACTTGCATCTGCGTTACATGGAGAGGAAAACCACGAAAAACTCCCATGGTTATCCCGACGGCAATAAGACTCTCACCCATGATCCGTCTACCACAGAGGATATTTTATGTTCAGCACTGTGATATGTGAGAGCCGGGGACGGATCGAATTCGTATTGAGTAGCCATCGCTGAGATTCAAACCCGGTTCACCTCATTGAAAGGGGAACACTCTATCCCTTGAACCACCACGCCGCATTAAAGATATTGTTATTTATATAGGCTTTTTTTATAGTTATCACAAGAAAACGATGCACGAAAATATGAAATAATATTAGGCTAACAGAAGTCCAGTGGACGGCAGCAGGGTAATGGCGCTTTACGTTAAACTTTAAAGTAATGAAATAATAATGAAATAATATTGTAATGAAATCTTATGTATAAAAATGATTGTCAGTCAGCCTGTCCTTTATAGACTCTTAAACCATTCGACCAAAAGTGATGAAATTTGGCATACAGATGGTTCGAAGCACGAGGAAGGTCACTGACGACATTAGAACATTCGAGGACGAACCATTCCAACAAAATTGAAGAGTTTAGATGAAAAACCATTAAGCGATATTTTTAGAGAGGCTGTAATGAGGGTAAGAAGAAAAAAGTGGTCTCCGAACTATTAAATTAACTGATTTATTAGAAGGGCGGACTAATGATTTTAAGTCTTTATTTTATTTAGCGCTGCCGAATTTGAAAATAAAAATCATGCTAAAATGTTTTCGTGGGTTAGTTACGTAATGTGGATTAGTTATGTTAAGATTAAAGTGAAAGTAAAAACCATTCTGTTACATTAAACAGACCCATATCGATGCAACGATATGGGTCTTATTATGGGTCAGTTATTTTCACTGATTCATAAATACCCTTATAAATGTCACTTACATGGTTCTTCAAATAGACTCTTCATTTGTGCCATGCTGTCAAATCTGTATATGATTTCGTTGTGTATGTTGAATACTTATTAATTTCTTTTTTAATTCACCCCATGCAAAAAACTGGTTTTCAGCTAGTGAATAATAGTGTTATGCTAGAAAATATATAAACGGGAAAAAAGATTTTTCATTGTGTAATAAGTATCATCTTATTAATCCGTATCAACACAAAAAAAAGTACTAAAACAGTACTCTAAGAAAGTTATTTAATATTTCTGTATTTCTTTTCAAACTCAGCAGTGAACTATTAAATACTAAGATATTGTAAATAAAAAAGTTTATTTAGTCGGGTTGTAAACTGTTTACAAACGGTAGCATGCAATGAAAATTGTTCCTCAATGTAGTTGAAAATTTGTTGGTAAAAATATTAATAAAGTATACAAGTAATCGTAAAAAATTCATCATTAATAATTAGAAGAATAAGCGCAAAAATAATCATGTAGTCTTTATCGGTCCCTTTTTCTCTTAACATTCACATTCTTAAACATTCACATTCATGCTTGAAGACATGCAAAAGGATTTGTAAAACATATAATTCTGAACTAGATCGTTAAAAAGTAAAATAAAA